>CAJHQP010008274.1:0-27840 GCA_905132765.1 Moricandia arvensis
TTTTCTTATTATTTGGTATAATATTATTATTTTTAATTTTTTACAATATGCAGTTTCTCCGTAGTTTATATATTACGGTTCTATCAGGTGAAACCTCTGTAAGTCTTCCAAAAGTTTTTCAAGAAGTCTTCCACAAGTCCTTCCAGAAGTCTTCCACAAAGTCTTCCAGAAGTATTCTAGAAGTTTTCCAGAAGTCCTCTCATGAAGACTTTGGAAGACTCTAGAAGTGGAAGTCTTTCTAGAAGTCTTTTAGAAGTCTTCCATGAAGATGTTAATGAGTTACTTTGTAATTCTTTTGTTTATGATATATTTAATGTTATTATGTGTAATCTCTTAATTATGATGATTTTGTAAATTTGAAAAGATGTTAATGAAATATTAGCAAATCATGTTGATGTCTACAATATTTTTATTTTATTTTTCAAATTGCTTGACATTTGAACTTCATAACAAAAAAAATATTTTAACGCATACTACCCAAAAACAACCATAAATTTTTTAAATCTAATCAAATTCATTGCAAACTAAGAGAAAAGACTTCTCAAGAAAACTTAGGTCAAATTCACTAAAGATCAACATACATAAGTCTCACTAGAAAAATTAAGTCTTCTCTCAGAAAACTTCTGGAGAGTATTCTCGGAAGGCGGGAAATGAAAAGTTAAGCGGGAAACTTAAATTTTAAGTGAAAAATTGCTATTTTAAATTTTATAAAAATTAAAAAGTATATCTTAAAATATAAGAAGACACATTAAAACACATGACTTGATGTTGTTGAAGTTACTTGACACTTTTACGATTTAGAAAATTATATATTAAAGTTACCTACAAATTTTACAAAAATGAACGTAGAAGACTTTCCTATAAAGTCTTACTCACAGAAGACCTGCCTGTAAGTCTTCTCATTTTAGCTAGAAACATTAATAAACATAAAATGTTGTAACCTCATAATTATCACTAATTAAGTTATGCATTTCACTTAAGAGCCCCAATTTTGACTAATACACATGAATTAACAAGAAAAAAACAAAATTCATTTTACGTTTTGAGAAAATTAAAGTTTAAATAAAGATTGACATAGAAGGCTTCTTAAGAAGTCTTATGTTTAGGTCATTTTTGCAAATGCAAATTTATGAAGGAAGACTTCTATGTTAAAAAGTTAATTTTGCAATTGACCAAAGTCTATAAAAAATTTGATTCTTTTATAGAAGACTTCCTTAGAAGTCATCTATGAGAAGACTTCTAGAGAAGTCATCTATGAGAAGACTTATAGAGAACTCATCTTACGTTCACATGAAGTGTTCCCACTATCGCAAGAAGTCTTCTTAGGTTACCTTTATAGTTGACTATACTTGACTTTTCCGAGATAAGACTTCTTTAGAAGTATTTTGTTAGAATACTTTTAGGGAAGTCTTCTCTCGAAACCAAAGGTTTACCAAAAACCAGGAATAAAATTTGAAAAGACTTGTCAAGAAGTCTTTTGTGAGAAGATTTCTTAGAAGTTTTTATCATAATATAATAATTTTTACTATTAATTATCAATTGCAAAAGTAACTCACACAGACTTCTAGTGGCAGTGAGAAGATTTAATTAAACAATAAAGAAGACTTTCCAGCGAATACTTCCAAGTCTTCTATATTAAAGTCAAATTCTTGACAAAACTTTGGTCAATTGCAAAATTAACATGTTTATCTGAGAAGACTTCTAGGGAAGTCTTCTCGGTTTCTCCTTGCTTTTTTTTGTTAACAAAGGAAAGGTAGAAGACTTCAAGGTAAGTCTTCTAGGGAAGTCTTCTACAAAAAACACAAAAAAGTCAATTGCAAAACTAACCTATGCATTGAACAAAAGACTTTTCTAGAAGACTTCTAAATAAGTCTTCTCGTAGAAGAAGACTTAAAGATGTATTCTTCATGAACAAAATCTGAAAAAATCAATTTCATATCTTGAATCCGTGAGATGACTTGTTTAACTTCTCTAAAACTCATAGAACTTCACCAAGAATGCTACCAACTCATTAAATGACCAAGAATCATGAATTTCAATGTCTATATGACGCTTACAAAGTTTGAAATCAAAAATCTTGAAAATTTTGGATGAATTTTGAGAGAAAGTAAAAGAGATATGGTTTGTGTGAATAACAAATGAGAAAAAGAAGAGAAAAAATGGATTTTTTGTGCATTAAGAACTTCAAATTGGTTGTTCATGGTGGTTAATGTAATGATGACAATGGCAATATTATAAATACTTGATGAAGATGAGGATAATAGAGTAAAACACTCATTTAAAAAAAAGTAATGGTATTTTCGTGAATAACTCGAAAATCTAGGGTGAATAAGGCAAATGAAAAGTTTCAAAAAAAATGATGGGGTTTGTTTTGCATTTGAGTTCAATTTTTGAGTCAATTTTGCAAAACCCCCTTTTTCCAATTGATGCACTTTTGAAAAAGATTTTTAAAAAAAATAATTGGTGGAAACCAATGTATCTATATATGAAAGATAATTTTAATAAAGATTTTTAAAAATATTTTTTTTAGAAAAACTAAAAAAACTTAATTAAACAATAAATTTTAATAAAATATAAGAGATAATTTTATTATAATGTTTTGATCATATCAATTACTCTTATATTAATGTTGGTTATGTGTTTGTATAGAATTTTAGATGATTTGTGTCATCATGCGAATAATTTTGTTTTAAGAAATTTAGAATTTAAGTTAGTTTAATATAATTAAATTTTGTAAATATAAACAACAAAACCTATATTAATTGAGAATAACACTAGCAGTAAATTTGAATCATTACTGCATAGCTTTAACTTTTAAAAAGGATAATATTTTGATATAATCGGAACATTATAATGAATAAATTTCTTATATAAGATTAAAATTTTATCGTTTAATTAATTTTGTTAATTTATAAACTTTTACATTTACTAAAAAATATTTTTATAAAAATGATTATTTGTTATATCATTGCCAGGGAAATAAGCTAACATAGAATCCACATCATCAAAATCAGATGTGTGGCAACAATGTGGTGACTAATATATGATTTCACCAAAAAAGTAAACGAAATGTATGTTTTTATATTTTTGAAAAACATTGATGTTTTTGCATGGTCATATAAGACATGTATAAATTGAACATAGCGGGGTGTATTGGATATGAAATAACTATTTTCTCGTAATAACTCATATATCATCATTAATATTAATAAAATAACTTTCATATGATTAAAAATATCGAAATATTTTCAATAATAGAATATATAAAAATTTATATACATATTTTGCCAAACTTAATTAGAAAATGTGTTTTAATAAATATAAAATAAATATAATATTCAAGTCAAAAAATTTTGGGACTGCCTAAACCCTCTGTAAACATATAACCCTATCTTTGAAAACCCCCTATTTATTTCAACATACACTACACAGCTCTTTACTCCACCCAAAAATATAAATTCCCGTTCTACTCCAAACTATTATCTCCTACCCAATTTCCCCTGTGGATTTTTTTTTAAATTGAATTTAGATTCTTAATATGCGACTGAGAAACAGTGTTTGCCCACGCCACTATAACGCAATTAGTTTGACCGGACCAATTAAATGAAATTGATTTAGGGGAGAGAGAGAGAGAGAGAGAGAGAGAGAGAGAGAGAGAGAGAGAGAGAAGAGAGAGAGGAGAGAGAGAGCTGTTTAGTTAAGTTTTCAAATTATCAATTAGATCATGTTTAATTGTGATAAAATATCAAAAGTTGAATGATTTACGATTGACTTATTAAATTAATTAATAGATTGGTTGTAATGTATCTTATATAAGCAAGTAAAATGGTCCTTTAATTGTCAGTCGACACCCATGTGGATCAAGCAAACTGACAAGATTTATCATGTTTTCAAGAATTGCAAAAAGACCTAGAACTTTCCAATATTTGCACGAGAGTCCCTAGACGTGTTTTTATCTATGTATCTTCTTATTGTTTTGGGAGAGAAGATTAGAAATCCTACATAGATCGATTAGAACTCATGTCTTGATCTATTTTATGATATCTATTTAGAAGATGATTTGTGCTTCATTGATTACGTATTGATCTATTTTATGATATCTATTTAGAAGATCATTTGTGCTTCATTGATTACGTATGAGTAGATCACTTGTTAGATTAGGGTTTTCTAGGGTTTAGGATGAATTGCTAAGTTGATATAATTGTTAGGTTAATCTATAGATTCCTTCATCTTGATTTTTTAAAATGTTAGATTTGACAACCCTGATAATTTAGATCATAGGATAATGGTAGATATGACAGTGTTATTAATTACTTGAAATAATTATGGTGAGCTAAATAACAATCCGCAGAGGAATTTATTTAGGGATTTAGTGAACATAATCGAACCTGATCTTAATTCTTGTCCTAGTTTTATGAATTCGCAAAGAAAATATGGGATTAAAGGATCTAGGACATAGAAAGTTCCTACCAGAGAAACGCTGAATGACTTTATTGTTGCGATTTAAGTTCCAGGACCGTTCTTGATTCGCGCCATAGTATCTGTTTACTCGCAATTCTGAAGTATTGCTTGATTTTCCTAGATGTAGCGTTTCTCCCATCGTTTTTCAACTCTCGTTAGGTGTTGGGGTCAAAAACGGCTATCTCGAAATCACCGACTAAGGTTACCAACTTCTAGAAGTAACTTATCGAAAGAGTATTTCGGGAAGAACAAAAACCCCCTCAAACCTAGTTCGTCATATGGCGACCTCGCCTTTAACGAACCGGGTCGCCATATGGCGACCTACACTCACAAAGCACCGGGCCACCATTTGGCGACCTGGACACACAAGGCACAAGTCTACATATAGCCAACCTGCATTCGCAAAGCACGGGTCCGCCATATGGCGACCAGCAGTCGCAAAGCACGTGTCGCCATATGGCGACCTGCAAGTTGCAAAGCACTGGTCGCCATATGGCGACCTGCAGTCGCAAGCACGGTCGCCATATGGAAACCCGCACACGCAGAGAACAGGTAGCCATATGGCGACCTGCACACGTAAGGTAGGGGCGCCATATGGCCAACCTGCACACGTAAGGTACGGATCGCCATATGGTGACCTACACTCGTAAGGTACGAGTCACCATATGGCGACCTGCGCACCAAGTTTACGGTTGCCATACTGGAGACCTGCGCACCAAGGTTACGGGTCGTCATATGGCAACCTGAAACCTGTACAATCCGGGTAGCCATATGGCGACTTAGACCCACACGGTCCTGGTTGCCATATGGCGACCTGACCTTTCAAAGACCGGGTCGCCATATGGCTACCTCGCTCTCCAAGTATGGGTCGCCATATGGCTACCTCGGCTCTCCAAGTATGGGTCGCCATATGGTGAGATGTTTCTCTCCTTTGTATTCTTCTTCTAGTCGAGATCGAAATGCTTTTCGTTCCATGTCAATCGAGTTTCCATTGAGATTTTACGGTTAAAACAAGTAAGAGTCGCCAAACCAAACCCAGGGTCGCAAAATACAGCTCACAGGTCACCATATGGCGAGTGAGACTACACCCCTTGGATTCTCTCTCGAATCTCAATCGAAATGCTCTTCGTTTCGTCTCAATCGGAGTTACTCTTGGAACTTTACGATAAAAGCCGCAAAGACTCAGTTTTCGTATAAGTTTCAAATTGATCGTATAAAACGGCAACAATTGACTTAAAACCATAGTTGCGTAAGCTATACTTAAATTTTGTATCCATGTTTAAAATCGACGTCGCATCAAAGATGGTCATTTGGAGAAATCGGAAAATGGCCCGAGAGGCCTAAAACGCGACTACTGGCCCGCTTACGATTTCATACGCTTTAGTGCAATTCCATCATTATTCAATCAATAAAACGCTTTAGTGGAATTTTACTTTTGATATTCTGTTTTGTCTCTCTTCTTTGTTTTGTGTGTTTATGCAGGTAATCTGAGACCTCTGGAAAAGTTCGAGTCTTTAGACTTCCCTTAAGTTTACGAAAATCGACAGTGTGAATTTTGGTTCCCACAGTTTGGCGCTAAAAGGAGGGGGGGGGGGGTCGAATACTCTAACTCTAAAAATCCCTGAACGAATAAAAAAGCAATATGCCTAATCCAACAGGCAGTAACCTCATCTCCTTCAAGGAAAGTGCAACAGCAAATCAGGTCAAACACCATAATGACCTCCTTGTCGTCGAGTTGACGATTCAAAATATCGATGTCCCTTGGATATTAGTCGACACCGGAAGCTCGACTGATATCATCTTCAAGTGTACCCTCGAGAGGAAGGAAAGCGATCTATCCAGATTCGCGGAAGACCCAATTCCGCTATTAGGATTCTCTGGGGAAGCGACTATGAATCTCGGAATAATCAACCTCACGGTCAGGGCTAGGAGTATAACGAAAACCGTGGAGTTTCTGGTCGTTGATCGACCCTCGTCGTATAACGCGGCCTTAGGAACTCCGTGGATAAATTCAATGCAGGCAGTGACATCAACCTACCACCTATTTCTCAAGTTTCCAACACCACACAGAATCGAGACAATCCTGGGGAATAGAAAAATCTCGCAAGTCAGTTTCGCCGCGGAACTAAAGGAAAGGGCTCGTCATCATAGACTCCCTTCCAACAAGAAAAGGAAGTCGTCTGTTGATGAAAATGCCTTAGGACCAAACGAAACAAAAATCTTTTGGCAGTCGCGAGTAGCCGAAGCACTTGAGGGAAAACATGAAGTAACCTGTGAACCCGTGGTCTCAGTGTGCCTCGACAAAGCATTTCAAGACCAATGCATTGAAATCGACGCTATTCTTCACTAGCCCTTAAAAATGGAGCTTATCACCTGTCTAAAAAAGAAACTTACACACGTTCGCGTGGGGCTGCAGAAGACATACCAGGGATTGACATCAAAATTACATGTCACGAACTTATCCAACTTTCAAACCAGTCAAACAGAAAAGACAAAAGTTGGGACCTGAACGGGCCCCCCTAGTTAGCGACGAGGTCGAAAAACTGCTCAAAGTCGGATCCATAACAGAATTAAGGTATCTTGACTGGCTCGCTAACACAGTCGTCATAAAAAACCGGCAAATGGCGAGTGTGCGTCGATTTTACCGATCTCAAAAGGATAGTTTCCCACTGCCTCACATCGACCGACTGGTCGAAGCAACGACAGGAAACAAACTATTGTCATTCATGGATGCTTTCTCCGGGTACAATCAGATCATGATGAACCCCGATAATCAGGATAAAACTGCGTTCATAACCGACCGCGGTACTTACTGTTACAGAGTAATGCCATTCAGCCTTAAGAACGCTGGTGCAACTTATCAGCGACTGGTTAACCGAATGTTCTCCGAACAGCTCGGAAAACCTATGGAGGTATATATCGACGACATGCTCGTAAAATATCTTGAGGAGCAAGACCATGTCAACCATCTCCAAGAATGCTTTGAGAGGTTAAACCTACATAACATGAAACTGAACCCCGTAAAGTGCAGGTTCGCGGTAGCATCGGGAGAATTTTTGGGATGCCTTGTGACCTTCCTGGGAATCGAGGCTAATCCAAACCACATCACCGTGCTGATTGAGATGGCATCTTCCAGAACCAAGCGAGAGGTGGAGAGGTTAACAGGTAAAGTCGCATCACTCTCGTTTTATCTCGCAATCAATGGATAAATGCTTACCTTTCTACGACACCTTGAAAGGGAATAAAAAGTTTGAATGGACCGAGGAGTGCAAGAAACATTTTCAATAGTTGAAGCACTACCTGGCCACTCCGCGGTGCTTGCAAAAACCGTATAAGGGGAGCCTTTGTTTCTGTATATCGCAGTATCCATAACAGCCATAAGCGGAGTCCTCATCCGAGAGGAACGAGGTGCACAAAATCCCATCTTCTACGTAAGTAAAACCCTGCTGGATTCAGAGACGCGTTACCCACCAATGAAAAAACTAGCTCTCGCGGTCGTAATGTCAGCCCGAAAACTGAGGCCTTATTTCAAATCTGATACGATCGTTGTACTCACATCATTTCCGCTGCGAACGATCTTGCATAGCCCCAATCAATCTGGAAGGTTAGCAAAGTGGGAAGTTGAGCTAAGAGAATACAATATCGAGCGAAAGCTTACGCAAAATCGCAAGTGCTCGCTGAATTCTTGGTAGGGCTTCCCACAGGGTGCACAACGAACCAAGAGCCAGACTCGACCTGGACACTCCATGTCAATGGATCATAATTCAAACACGGCTCCGGGGTCGGAGTCAGACTGACTTCACCAACATGGAAAGTACTGGAACAATCAGTTCGATTGATTTTCCAGGCTTCCAACAATGAAGCTGAGTACGAAGCTCTCATTGCTGGCTTACGACTGGCTCGCAGCCTGAAAATACGCAACATCCACATATACTGCAACTCGCAGATGGTAGCCAATCAATACAGCGTAGAATACGAGGAAAGAGATGAAAGAATGGACGCATACTTGAAGGTTGTCCAGGACTTAACCCAAAGCTTTGATCAATTCGCTATGACACACATCCCTCGCGTGGAGAATGCCCAGGCAGATGCCGTGGCCGCACTAGCGTCCAGATCTGATCAAGGCCTAAGCAGGGTAATCCCCGTGGAATTCATAGAGTACCCTAGCATCAGACCACATATTGTCGTGAACTTAATCGACCCACAGGAAGATGACACAAACGAAGTCGATGCCCAACTGGAAAAAGAACACGAACAAATCGAATACGGGTTCAACAAACCATGGATGCAGACCATCCTATGATACATCGCTGACGGGAAGACTCCCAGCAGGGAAATGGGCGGCCCGAAAAATTAAGGCCCAGTCCGCGCGATACGAAGGAGAACTCTACAAATGAAGATTCTCCGGACCCCTTATGACCTGTGTGGAAGGAGAGAAAGAGAAAGGGATAATGGGATATATTCACTCTGGATCCTGTGGAAACCACTCCGGCGGGAAGATCCCTCGCAGTCAAAATTAAACGCCAAGGTTACTACTGTCCAACAATGATCAAGCACAGCGAGAATTTTGCATGAAAATGCCGAAAAATGCCAGAGACACACTCCCACCATCCATCAACTAGTGGAGGTCCTCTCGTCAATTTCGGCACCGTACCAATTTATGCGATGGTCCATGGACATCTTCGGTCCCATGCATAGATCTAAACAGAAAACGCTTCTTGCTCATCTTTACCAATTTTTTCTCAAAGTGGGTGGAAGCTGACTCCTAACGCGAGCATCAAAGACTCGCAGTTTGAAAGCTTCGTGTGGAGAAAACATTATCTGCAGGCAAGGTATCCCATAAGAAATCGTAACAGACAACGGATCACAATTCATCTCGACTAGATTCGAAGCCTTCTGTGAGAAGTGGAAAATACGATTGACTAAATCAATTCTCAGATATCCACAATGCTACGGAAAGGCTGAAACTACTAGCAAGACCATCCTTGATGGACCTCAAAAAACACCTAGACGGCAAGAAGGGTAAATGGGCCGAGGAACTAGAAGGAGTCTTATGGTGACATCGGACAACTCATAGACGAGCAACAGGCGAAACCCCGTTCACCCTTGTTTACAAGAGCAAGAATGCGTTATCCCAGCGGAAGTTGAATTTCCCGGAATACGCAGGAGGCTACTCCCAGAGCGTGAAGATTTGAACAACCTAATGTTGCTTGACGACCTCGGCCTAATCAACGAACGTCGGGATCAGACACTCATACAAATTCAAACTGTCAACAAGCAGCCAAAAGGTACTACAATTCAGACGTGCATAGCCGCAGGTCTAAAGAAGGAGACTTAGTCCTACGAAAGGTCTTCCAAAACACTATCGAACGAAACGCAGGGAAACTAAGAGAAAATTGGGAAGGACCGTACAAAGTCACAAAAGTAGTGCGACCAAGCGCTTACGAAATCGCAACATGCAGGACGTCAAGGTTCCTAGAACCTTGAACGCGATGCACCTAAAACAAATACTATCATTAAGCATTCACTTAAAACTGAACTACAAGACGGCTTGATCCCCAGCAAGGGGTATGTAGGCATTTCGTCGCAAGACGAGTTCAGCTGTCCCCCCCATCTCTAAAAGGGGGGGGGGGAGTGGGTACGTATACGTTTACTCGTATACTCCAAAAAATTCAAATATTCGCTCCATACTCGAATATTTTCAAAAAGTTTTCTAAAAAGAAAACATGAGTTTTTCTCGCAAAATTATTCTATCATCAAAATGTCAAATCTCGTAATTTACTTCGCCTAAAAACCAATGTAAAGAAGACGGTCATCCGCATACAACACAGCAAACAAGCTTGTTGCAAGACGCAACATAAGAAAAATCGAACCTCGACTTGGCGACACGTCACAATGCACGAGGAACCATTTTCATCAAAACACTCTGAACAAAATCCTTATCCCAAATAGCAACCCGCCTGCGACTATAAACACACACACCCTATCAAACACGTGTCTTTTGTGAAAGCTCAAAAACGGTAATATCTACCATATGTTTGTTGCTGATCACCAACGAACTCGCAACGTCTACACGACTAAGTTATCTCACAAGGATAGCTCTCATACATCTGACACAATGACATACATCTGACACAATGATAATAGCGCAATAAAAAATCAAGAATTTTTGGTCAGCACTTTCGGGCGACCTTAAAAATTGACCTCGAAGAGATGCTCGATTCCGATCACACAAGTCGTATATGATGAGAACATATCGCGGACTTTAAAGCGGTACAGAATCAGGTTGAAATTGGCAACACACAAAACGAAAGCCGATTAGTCATCGCCTAGCCTTAACCAAGATTAAACCTAGTTCTTGCCCAAACCCAATACACTGGTCTCTAAGGTCTCAAGGCATAAATATCGAAAGATACAAGATCCTGAAGCATGCCTGTTCGTTCACATCTAAGCACTAACATGCCTCTTCCTGAATGCAACGACTAGAACAATCTACAAAGAAAAGTTAGGTTATGAGATGACAACTCATAATCTTCCCTCGACACACAAATACTCGACACACTCTTAAATATCAAATCCTTTCAATAAAAAGATTGGTCCATTCATGCAAAAGCCGCAAAGCGGCAGGGATTCAAAGCCACACGCAGCCAGTCCCAAAAAAAACAAGGTCAGACTTGGCCAATCCAAACATAAACAAAAACATAAAACTGATAAAAAGTCTTATACGAGACTGCAAACCTCACTCATCATAAGTTCCTGCAAACCTTACGTTCGACCATCACCTCGTCCGAGCTGGGCTGCACCTTCGACGACCACGACATCAAACCCTCAGGCATCGCTCGAGAACGGCAGAAGGAGGCACTCGGATCTCAAACTGCCAAGAATCATGTCAAAATCACCTTCAGAAACCCTCAACTCTTCTATGTGCCCTGAAATTTGGGCTTCCTCGGCTCGTTGAGATAGAGGCGCGTCACCATGGAACATACAGACCTCGCTCATTCCTCCCTCAACGGCCGCGAGAGCCAGATCCCTACTTTGGATGGCCGTTAAGGATTTCAGGGAACAAGCAATCCTCGCCAAGTGGGCCTCAAACTCAGCGGGAAGGGCCATCTTGGGTTCCTCAATCCCACAAGCCATCAATCCTTTTTTGCTCTGGAGACGACGATGGAGGCAACGAGCCTCCGAAGCTTTCGTCTTCCCTGACCTGCTTCACCTTGAGCAGGGAGCTAGCAGTCTTCATGAGGTCTTGCTCGAGCTCACCGATCCGAGTCTTGAACTGGTACACCTCAACGGATTGAGCATCTTCAATAACCATTAACTTCTTCTTGAACGCCGATTAATCTTCTTGAGACTCCACTAACTCCTCGTAAGACACTCAACCTCTAACCCACATTCATTGATCATCCCATCGATCAAAGATACGAACTGAACGAGACCAATAAAGGGTTAGGAAAGTGTACAACATGCTAACATGAAAGATCTTTGAAACAAACCTTGGCACAATACTGTGGTATCACATTTGAGTCAGATCTCCTGCGGTACAGAATCTCCCTCTCCGCCTTTAGCGCATTTTTTCCTCTTAGTCACCTCGCCGGGAGGAGGGTTTCTTTTTCAACTTTTCGGTGGGATGATCGGAGCAGCACTAGGAGCAGGCAGCCCCAGAACGGTTTGCCGTTTAGCCCAAAGGAGGGGCATCGATTCTGGAGCCTCCTCCCTATACTCAACATGAATGGGCTCGTGGACAAGCCTGTAGGCTGAACCAAAGTGTCCAACGTTGGTGCGACCGCAGTTTTCGATAGGGGTGGAGGCACCGGCGGTTGAGCAGAATACTGGCCAATATCTTTCTCAGCGCTACCGCCGGGCAAGCTTATCCTGGAAGGATAAAAGCCAGCTGCGTAGGCCGACAAAGTGCCAGGAGGAGACGATTACAAAGGACTCGCAGAAAGAGTGGAATCGCTCATCTCGATGTCGAAATTTTTCTTGTCACCTTGGGAAGAAGACATCTTTCTTACGAATTTTAGAGAGAAAGCAGAGGTAGCTTAATGAAATGAGAAGGTGTGAAGAGAATGAGGAATGAGAGTTCACTACTTATTGAAGTAAGAGGGATAATCTACGCAATAAACTAGCCTCTAAAAACTTCTCGAAAAAGTACTCTTAGTCGTGATTTCGATTAAAACACATTACTCACCCACAAATATCATCTCCGATACTTTGCAGGCTGGGGGGCTAACTGTTGGGTTCAAAAACGGTTATCTCAAAATCACCGACTAAGGTTACCACCTCTAGAAGTAACTTATCGAAAGAGTAATTTGGAAAGGACAAAATCACCTCGAACCTAGTTCGTCATAGGGCGACCTCGAATGTACAAACCCAGGTCGCCATATGGTGACCTGGCCTTTAACGAACTTGGTTGCCATATGGAGACTTACATTCGCAAAGCACGGGTCGCCATATAGCGAACCGCACACGCAAGGAACGGGTTGCCATATGGCGACCTGCACACGGAAAGCACAGGTCTCCATATGGCGAACTGCACTCGCAAAGAACGGGTAGCCATATGGCGACCTGCACTCGCAAAGCACTAGTCGCCATATGGAAACCCGCACACGCATAGCAGGGTCGCCATATGGCAACCTGCACACGTAAGGTAAGGGTCGCCAAATTGCGACCTGCGCACAAGGTTACGGGTCGCCTTATGGCGACCTGAAAATGCAAGGTTACGGGTCGCCATATGGCAACCTGAGCCCGTACAATCCGGTTGCCATATGGTGGCCTATACCCACATGGTCTAGATCGCCAAATACAGCTCACAGGTCACCATATGGCCAGTGAGACCACACCCCTTGGTTTCTCTCTTGAATATCAATCGAAATTCTCTTTCTTCTCAATCGGAGTTACCGTTGGAGCTTTACGATAAAAGCTCGAAGACTCGTTTTTTCGTGTAATTTCAAATCGATCGTATAAAATGGCAACAATTGACTTAACATTAAAGTTTCCTAAGCTATACGAGAAGTTTGTACCCATGCTTAGAATCAATGTCCCATCAAAGATGGTCTTTCAGAGAAATTGAAAAATTGCTCAATGTTAGAAAAACGGCCCGAGAGGCCTAAAATGCGACTTAAGGCTGATGCGAATAAAGTCTTATGTGACCAAGAGGGTCATATATGTAATGAGGTTGAGAAAAGCTTGATACAACTAGAGAAAAGCTTAATACAACTGGAAACATGATTAATGAAATGGTTATAGCTTCTGAGAATGCTGAGATTGCTGGACTAGTGGTTCGACAAATAAGGGTATTACAACATACCTGATTGGTTCTACATCAAAATAAGTGATCCCCTCTCCTCCATTCCAGAGGAACGACTTTGAGATAAAACCTGCTTACTACACCTTGTGGGACAACATCTCTTTCACTTTCCTCCTAATGAGCATCCCAAGGATCATATCAAGAGGTTTCAATTAAGATCTAGCGTTGAACATCAAGTGCAATGGAGTCTCTCAAGACTACCTACTCTGCAAGCTCCTCCCGTATTCTCTTTATAGGATACAACTTACTAGCTCAAGCATTTTTAGCCAGGATCCTTTAACCAACTGGAATGATACAAAGAAAAAATTTCACAACTTCTTTGATGATGTAAGGTCTGAAGATTTGAGAAACAAGATATCTACATTTTCTCAAGGGCCTACTGAGGCATTCAAGACTTTTTGGGCCAGTTTCAAAGCTTACAAGAGAGACTGTCCACACGCGGGTTTACTAAGGTACAAATGCTGGGAAATTTCTTCCAGGGGATTGATTTGATGTATCTTATACGGTTCATTAATGGAAACAAGTTGGCTGATTTTCGCAAGCGAGTGAAAATATTTCATAAAGATGTCTCGTTTGAAGATTCCTACTATTGATTTCGCTTTACTCAGTTCTTCAAGAGTACTAGAGAACCATGGAAGAGATTAAAGCTCTATTTGATGGAGTTAGAAGTGAACCTTAAAATGTCAAGAGGCTGAAGAAGCTAGCAGTTCCTTCGAAGTTTATTGTTCCGTGCACTATATCAGGAACTGAATTCCAGGATGCTCTGTTCAATGTTGGATCTGTTGGAATGAAGAAGGAAGAAGCACCAGTTGAGAGTGATCAGGTCGCTTGTGCAAAGATTATACAAAAGAAATAATGCACAACATCTGCACAAGAAAGATCATGAAGTTCAAAGTTCGGGTCAACCTCAAATCACCCAAAGATGAATGTGAAAAACAAGGGTCAAAGATAATCTTTGATGCAGAGTTTGTGGAAAAGAATCAAGACCAAGAACAAAGTGCATAATCCGGGTTCTTCAATGTCGGCCAAAAAGAAGAGAAGGAGTTGGCGCTCAAAAAACCAGTTTGAATTCAAACTGAGATCACATGTTCACTTTCTTAAGAGCTGTTGGTACCTGTCATTGTCTCTCATGCTTGGCGAGCCAAGGCTGTCTCTCTAGCTAGTGGCCTTCTGATTCCCCATGCAAAATAGTTGTTTATTCATTTCCTGTGTTTAATGCTTTTCTTGTTCTTGTGTTTGGCTATTTAATACCCCTTTGTAAAATGAAAGTAAGGAGAGTAATGCTCTTTCTTCAATTATTCTCTGGTTTTTCTCTCGTTATTTTCTTACTCTCTCAAAAATACTCTCTGGTTTCCTTAGTCTCTGATTCTCTCTACATACTTTCGACCATTCTCACACTCTTGTTTTCTCTTTCATTCTCTCAGGTTCATAATGAACCAAAGATCATTATCACTTCATCCTCATCATTTTCTATTTATTCTCACATGATATCATAGCTCCCAAGCTCCTGAAACCCATTAAGCTTTCGCAAATTTGTTTATCTCTAAACCTCTCTTTAAAATTTTTTTTGTTCAATCCTTTTATCATATGGTTTAAAGGTTTTCCAGGAGGGAAAAACCTCACCATAAATCAAGATAAAGGAGGTATTCAGTCTTTGGAACTCAAGAAAGCTTCAGCTCAGTCCAAGAAGCTTCAACAAAGTCCATATTCAAGCTCAGTCTCTCGCAAACCAGTGGGTACATTCTATTATCCACTGGTCCAAAACTTTCCAAGATCGAGAACACAAGAATTATGGCGAATCCATGGTGATCCATGTGGTTTTCAAGGGGTCAAACTACCTCCTCAGGTCTAGGCTTGTGAAGACAGCCCTTGAAGGAAAAGGCTTGGGAAACCATTGTACACAAGCATCTCTAAACTTGAAGAAAGAGACAATGGCAAGCAAGAAGATCTCGTGGTCTTGTTCATCCTCCAAAGCTCTCTTGAAGCTTCCATTATTGAGGCTTACTCATATTATGAGAGTGCTAAAGAGATTTGGGAGACTCCCTACAAGGTTTATGGCAACTCATCCAACTTGAGCTCAAGAATGCCATAAACGACCTGTCTCAGGAGGAGATGGAGTTTATTGACCACTTTGGCAAGTTCAAGTCACTTTGGGTCGAGCTTGATATGCTAACACCATCTACAACAGACCCAAACATCCTCAATGAAAAAAGAGAGAAAGGCAAGGTGTTTGGGCTGCTCCTCACTCTCCATCCAGCCTTCAATGATCTAGTGAAGCACATACTGAGGTCAGAAAAGCTGCCATCTCTTTAAGAAGCGTGCTCCAAAATCCAAAAGAAACAAGGGGTACACGATTGTTTGAAGGAAAGGAGTCTCTTGCCCTTGCAATCAAGCAGGTGCTTCTCCTCAGTCACATATGGCTTATTACAGCAGGGAGGAGAGTAGAGGAACCAGGTGTGAGCACTACAAAATAGATGGACACACAAAGGAGAAGTGTTGGGACCTTCACCCACACCACAAACCCTCCAAGTTCAGATGACTATGGCCATGGAGGTTCATGGAACTAGCTCAAGTTATTTGGTTGTAAGCTAATCTCCTAAACTTTAATAAAAGCTTGTTTATATGTTTTAAGTTGTTTCTTGTTATGTGTGTTATGTTCTAGGAGTTTGCAAGCATGGTTATGTTTAGTTCCTATCCTACTTTAATTGTTTGTGATGTGTTTGTCTAGGCGAGTTGTTTAGCCCCTGTTTTGTGTCCTTGTTGCATTGCTAGATGTCTAGGAGAGTTTCTTGGTCTTTTAATGTATCCATATAACTTTAGGTTGATTAGATGAGTTATCTCGTCCCTGATTTTATCATTTGAGCTTGTTATTGTTTAAATGATAATAAAAGTAGCCTAAATGCCTTGTAATTGATGAGTTATCATTCATGTGCATTTAGTGAGTTGTTGCTTGGATTTGAACTGAATGAGTTGTTTAGATTCAGTCCATTGCATATTGTTAAACATTATGGATCAAACTTGGTGAGTTATCAAACTCTTATCCTAGTGTGTAGTCTGATTCTTGCTGGAGTTTGAGTGGTGTTTCAGGTACACAAGAGGGTGCTCTTTGTCCACCATCAATCCGAGACAAGAAGAGAGTTTTATCCATGTGATCAGAGAGTGTGTATATTCCTGACCTTGGAAACCTAACTCGTGTGTAGAACCAGTTGACTTAAGCACAGGTTGTTTGGTTTTTGCGCTCCTGGTTCGAGAGACACACAAGGAATACTGGTGGTTTAAGGCAGTGGAACAGAGATCTAGGGTAGATCAGTTAGCTTAAGCGCAAGTGTTGGTACTTTTGTGCTACTGGTTCAAGCTCACTGTTGCTCACTTCCAAGCTTTTTCCTTCACCTATACTCTCTGGATCAAGCTTGAGGAGCGGTAATTGTGAGCAATCCTGAAGGTCCAAATCATCCATTGCCTCACCTCAAATCAAAAGTGAGGAATGCAAGTGGTGGAGTTCACTCTTGCAATTCTTCTGACCAGCCGGATCAAGAAGCCATCTAGAACTCACTGTAACCCATGCGAGCTTGGTCCTTCATCTAGTCTCAGTTTCAAGCTTTTGTTGATTGAGCTTCCATGATCCGAGTATTTTCCTTACCAAGTGGGGGGAATTCAATTGGAGTTCACTCCCCCCATTTCAATTCATTCATCATTTTGATTATGATACTTAAAAAGCTTTGAATGAATTGTTTAGTGTCTTTCCTTAAGAACTGAAGCACCTTTGAGATAAAATATCAAGTACCATACTTGAGACCCAATGGAGAAAATAGCCGGTCCTTCCTTCCCTTTCAAGATGGCGAGTAGTCAGAAGAGAGGGGGAGACTCAAACTTGGGTCTAAGAAGAGTCCAGGATGTTGGTGTATGCAAGCTGAGAAGTTCACACTTGCACCTCAAGTTAGGCCATGATTCAGAGTCTTAGGACTCGACCATGTAATATCTGAACCTCCTTCGACTCACAAGACAATCCCCTAGGCCTTGTTGATCTCCACTCTTTTTCCCTTAGCTTGTTTTTTCCCAAAGATTTTTCTCGCAAAGGTTTTTAATGAGGGAGCTTTTTCATGGTTCCAAGCTTGTCCAAGGATATTCTATGGTCAAGCCTGAGGGAGAGTGCTGGAATGAAGAAGGAAGAAACACCAGTTTAGAGTGGTCAGGTCTCTTGAGCAAAGATTGTGCAAAAGAAATAATGCACAAGATTTTCACAAGAAAAATCATGAACTGCAAAGTTCGGGTCAGCCTCAAATCACCCAAAGATGAATGTACAAAACAAGGGTCAAAGATAATATTTGATGCATAGTTTGTGAAAAAGAATCAAGACCAAGATCAAAGTGCATAATATGGGTTCTTCTTATGTCGGCCAAGAAAGAAGAGAAGGATTTGGCACCCAAGGAACCAGTTTGAATTCAAACTGAGATCACATGTCCACTTGCTTAAGAGCTGTTAGGACATGTCATTGGTCACTCATGCTGGCGAGCCAAGTCTGTCCCTCCAGCCAGTCTGTCCCTCCAGCCAGTATGTCCCTCCTTATTCCCCTTGCAATATCGTTGTTTATTCATTTCCTATTTTTAATTATAGTTTAATGCTTTTCTTGTTGTTGTCTTTGGACATTTAATACCCCTTTGTACACAAAAAATGAAAGTAAGGAGAGTAAGACTCTTTGTTCAACTATTCTCTCGTTCTTCTCTTTCTCTATTCTCTTGCTCTCTCTCTCTCTCTCGAAAATACTCTCTGGTTTCCTTAGTCTATGATTCTCTCTACATACTCGGACTATTATCACTCTCTGTTTCTTATCTTTCATTATCTCAGGTTCATACTTAACAGGAGATCATTCTCACTTCATCCTCATCATTTTCTATCTATTCTCACAGGATATGTAGTTAGAATCATGCCCAAGGACATTGCTGAGAAACAGGGGCTTACCCCAAAGGCTTCTAAAACCAAGCTTGCCTCTCTAAACCTTTCTAGAAGACCTTCACATGGTTTAGTTAACAACATGTAAGTGAAGACCGGGAACTGTATCGTCCATATTGACTTTCATGTGATGGATATGAGAAGTAGGGCAATCATGCCTATTCTTTTGGAAGAGGTTTTGTAGCTACATCAGGAGCAGTGTTTTACATGAAATAGAACATATTATCTCCGACGAACATCGATGAGAATATCTTTTATGATTCGGTTCCAGCAAACAAAGGTGTGCATGTAACCTCTTACTTGGGATAGCTGATGATCGTATGCATGCAGTTGTCTCTCAGGTAGATTCCGGTGATGAAAATATTTCAAAGAAGTCCTGGATGGAGCCATTGAGGTACAAACACCTAAGTCAGCGGGAAAGAGCAAAAAGAAAAAGATGAAGAGCAAAAAGACCAAGGGAGATTCTCAATTGACACTTGTTCCTTAGAGCTACACATATGGTTTCATTGAGAATAATGTGTGCATCAGAGGTTTCTCACAGTTTTGAGAAGTTTTCACTTCAGAGATGATAGACGAACGAGAGATTCCAGTGAAAGTTTTCATGGTCAGCATGTTGAGACTCAAGATATTGGACATTGGAACTTATTTTGGAGCAAGATCTCATTCTTATTCAGACTGAAAATTGTCTTCAAAGTTGATATAATGATGTTAAAAGTGCTAAGTGGGAGGCAACACACTGTGTAGAGTCGGAGTTGTGGAAGAGAAGCAGTGTCGATCGACACCACTGTGGCATCGATCGACACCCTACCCGTCCACATGTAAGTTTTCTGATTTTTTCATATCTTATATGTTTTCATTTGTTTCTTTTTCAAGCTCAGACTGATTAACACTAGGAAAAGTGTTATTTAAGTCTGGGAGAGGTTTCTACTAACATTGTGTTCTATTTTGAGTGTTGATTTTTGTAGGTTTGGGTCATTTGCTTGAGTCAAAACAAATTCAGTCGGGACTATGAACTATTTTATGGAACTAACCACCTAACAGTTACCAGCTCCATTCTTTGAGTTATTATTGCAGAATCTATTAAATGTAAAACCCCAAAGTGGATCGATCTGCCAATAATAACCATGTTTATTGAGAGTGTTTGAAGGATCCAAAGCTGGCTTCCAACATAATCAACATTGAATCTCTTGTCATGGGCTTGGTATACATTTGATCGTATTCCTCATTCTGGTCTGGAAGACAAGTTTGTATGAGTCTTGTTCTCCTCTCTTTCCCCTTCAAAATAGAAAAAAATGAAAATAGATAAAGGTCAAAAAGAAGTGAAGCCACCATCAATGCTCAAATCATGGAAGTCTGTCCAATAAACTCAGTCGATAAAAAATAAAATGACACCCTTGAAAGAAAGGAGACATCGACCAAGTGAAGTGAGAAGAGAAATAGGAAAGCTACCAGAGAAGAATGCATGTGAGATCTGAAACTTGAATGGGTAAGAATCCATGTGTTCTTTGATTGATACTCCCAAGATGAGACTGCACATTAAACTCATTAATGAGGCATGTGGAGGGATGTCAGATGGCCATCTTCTGAGTTGTGGGCTGAATGGTCACGTTGCTGAGCAGAGGTTGAGTTACAGAAGTACCTTCTAATATTTGTGTTTATCATATGTGGCTTGTAACTTTGTAGAGGTGACATTGGTAGTTCTAAAGAGTTGGTGACTTCCTACATTTTCAAATCTTTTTCATAGATTTAGTCTTCTCTTTTTCTACAGGGCACGCAAAAGATAAGTATCAGAGAGTTGATATAAAATGGTTTAATGGATTTTGACCATGATATATAAGTCTTATTTTAGAGCCATATTATATTATGTTTGGAGTCGTTTTAGGGTATTTACATGTTTATGCACGAGTTGGACATACTTGCAGATTCTGGAGCAAATGGGAGATTGAAGTTAATGCCAAAGTGAGGAAGTCGGAGTGAAGCGTAGATGCTGGTGTCGGTCGAACACCCATGTGGATCAAATAAACCAATGAGATTTATTCAAGTTTTCAAGAATTGGAAAAAGACTCAGAACTTTCTAGTATATGCACAAGAGTCCATAGGCATGTTTTAACCTATATTATGTTTTCTAATTAAGTCATTTTTAGACAAATATTTATTTTAGTTTTGGAGGTAAGATAAGAAATTCTTCAGATATCGATCAGAACTCGTATCTTGATTTATTTTATGATATCTATTCAAATGATTTGTGCTTCATTATTTATGTGAGAGTAGATCACTTATTAGATTTAGGGTTTTAGGGGTTAGAATAAATTTCTAAGTTGATAGAATTGCTAGGTTTATCTATAGATTCCTTCATCTTAATTTTTCCTAATGTTAGATTTGGATTGACAACTCTGATAATATAGATTATAGGATAATTGGTAGACACGACAATATTTGATTTCCTGAAATAATCCTGGTGAGTTAAAACTCTGCACAAAGAATTTTTGTTTAGGGATTAAGTGAACATATCGAAAATGATCTAATGCTTATCTTAGTTTTATGAATTCGCAAAGGAATTTAAGATTCTAGGATCTAAACATAGATAGTTTCTATAGCGAAAGCTGATTGAATTTATTGTTGTGATTTAAGTTCTAGGACTGTGCTTCATTAGCCCTGGTATATGTTTACTTGCAATATCTACTTTCACTGGTTATGGACAAATCGTGCATTGAAGTTATGTCTAGAAACCTAGAATACTTTTGGTAAATAGATTAAGCCTCGGGTCATACACTAAGTGACCAGTTTAATGCAAGCTTTAAGATCAACAATTAATGAAAAAATTAAAACATTATTACTTATTTGTGTTCAGTTTATGGATCTATGATCTCCTAGAACATTAGACCAACAAATTGACTACTCAACCATAGTCAGAGTACATAAAGATGATAGATGAAGATAACATGATAGTCGATTGCAAAGAATAATAAAAGGTTTCAAAATCTTCTCAAGAGTATAGAGATTTCTCCCTTCAATCTTACAAATTTCTATCTCTCTCTCTCTCTCTCCAAAGTATGTGTAAAAAAAACGTAATCTGAAAATAATAAAAAGGAAAATATATATGCATGAATGTGGTTGTGAGGGTTTAGATTAGGTTAACTTAGGAACCAAGTAATGTTGATATAGAGCTAAATTCTTTGAAGTAAAGACACAAGCAAATTAACGAGTTCCCGGCCTCTAACCGGTACGTCTCGTGGGAGATCTCTGCTCCCAAAACTTCACTAGATCAAGAGAGTTAATTATACAACCACTTAGAGAACACAAACAACCTTTTTAGATCAAATAGTCTTAAGCCTAAGCTATTTATCTTTATTGTTGTTTCCTCCTTCTCTAAAACCTTGTAGAATACTAAGAATCCTTTGTTGTTGCTTGTAACCTTCTTGTGAGTCTTTTTTGCATTAACCCTAATCACATATAGAGCATGATATATATATATCAAAACATGTGATTACGTATAGTCCAGCTGGGCCTGCGAATTTGCCTTCCTGTCCTTGGCCCACTCGCATCTGATGAAAGCCCATCAGATGATGCCCACACTTTCACAAATCTCCACCAGTGTGGGCTTCAAGCTTCTTGCCCATTTCGAGATATGAAGAAACCCTAAACTAAGACTTCTGGGTCATTTCTTCCAGCCACCAAAAGAAAGTCTCGAGTCTCTCTCTCTCTGTCTTCTCACCTCTCTCTCTCGAAGTTTCACTCTTTCACCGAGAAACTCCTCTCATCTTTCTCGGTTTCTTCCGTGTCTTCACCGCAGCACTTCCGGTTAGCTCAGCTCTCGATCGACTCTCTCCCTCGGGTCTTGAGACTTCACGGAGACAAAAAAACGCATCTTCGCCTTTTCCCCCTTGCATGTCCCTTCTGTCGAGTGGCGTTCTTCTTCTGACACAGCCATGAGCTCCACCTCAGCCAAGCTCCACCTCGCTGAACTTCTCCAGTAAAGGTTCATACTTCACTAAAACTCTTTGCATGTAACCGATCTATATAAGATCTAACACGACTTGTGTTTCAGGTGTTGATTTAACCCCAACGGCGACTCCTTCCTCGATCTATCGGCTGAACAACCTTCAAGCCGGTTAAGATCCTCGAATCGCCTTCCATGCTTTGAGCTCAGGTAAGCTCTTCCTTTGCTTATACTTACCTTCATGTCACTGATTTGCTTAGAAATCATTTTAAACAACATTTTTTTTAAAATTGTTGTGAGTATGGTGACGGGTCTTCAAGACGATCCAGCTAGCCCCTGCTACCCCGATCCTGAAACCGATCTACACCGATGACTCTTGACATGCCTCTTGCTTTCTTAGATTGAGTTCCCTTCGATCTCTCTCTTTATATATATATATAAAGCTCTTCTTCTATTTGTTTTAGTAGCTGACTCCCGTTTGTTCTTTTGCAGTTTGTATACCGATGTAACGAATTTGAGGACATCCGTTACTCCACCTGAACCGAGTACACCTCTGGCTCGTGTAATGCCTCCAGGGTAACTTATCCTCAGTGTTCATGTTGACTTAGTTTTCTTGGGTGAATACTAAACTGTTTGTGTTATTTTGCGAGGCTAAGTGTCAACACGAGTTACCTGGAGCTTCCTACTTCTTTAGTGGACATTCAAAAGTTCACAGCAGAGCTGGAACTTCTGACCAGGTACTGACTTAGTTAGATAATCCGCAGGATTGACGGTAGTATGTATCTTGCTTAGGGTAATGTCACCTGCTGCTACTAGGTCTCGAATGAAATGGAACTTAGTATCTATGTGTTTAGTCCTTTCATGATGAACCGGATTTTTTGCTAGGGCTAGTGCACTCTGTGAATCACAATTGAGTTTGATGCTGTCTTGCTTGAAACCTAACTCTGAACATAACCCTTTTAGCCAAATTGCTTCTTTACTGCCTCGTTGATTGCCATATACTATGCTTCTGTAGTAGATAATGCAACCACTGATTGTAGACATGACTTCCATGAAATAGTATTCCCTCCAATCTGAAATACATAGCCTGAACTGAACGTCACCTGTCTATATCTGTAGCATAGTCTGAATCTGAAAAACCTTCTAGATTGAACGTCAAATATTTCTTGAATGTTAGGTTTGAATTCACTGCACCCTTTAGATACCGTAGAACCAATTTAACTGCTAAACAATGATCCCTTCCTGGTTTACTCATGAACCCGACTGATGTATCCTACTGCAAATGCTAGGTCTGGTCTTGAACCGACGCATGGCATACATCAGACTCCCCACGGCACTCGCATAGGGAATTCTTTCCATATGCATCTCTTCCTATTTCCATTCCTGACAGTAAGACTCCTTAGTTTAAATTGTGACGTTGTAGGAGTAACCACAGCTTTAGCTTCTGTCATTCCAAAAGTTCTTAGGACCTTTTCCATGTATTTTCCTTGAGACAATACTAACATGCCTTTCTCTCTGTCCCTGATTATGTCCATGCCCAATATTCTAGATGCCTTTCCCATATCTTTCATTTCAAACTCACTGTTAAGCTTTTCCTTCAACTCCCTGATCACATTCTTTTTCTCTGATGCGATTAACATGTCATCCACAGTATAGGAGTAGGTAGATTGCTTTGCTAGTTTGAATATCCCTCATGTACACGCACGGGTCCTTGTTATTTCGTTCAAATAGCTGATCCTTCATGAATGTGTCGAAACGTTGATTCCATCTCCTTGGAGACTGTTTTAAACCATATAGGGACTTCCTTAGTAGACAAACCTTGTTTTCTGTCCCTGGTTTTATGAAGCCTTCAGGTTGAGTCATGAGAATCTTTCCTCTAAACTTCCATGTAAGAATGCGGTTTTGACATCTCATTTGTTTCCAGTTCGTAGTCTAGGTTTACCACAACCGATAGCATAAGCCTTATAGAGACGTGTTTTACAACTGGAGAGAAAATCTCATTGTAATCAATTCCTTCGGTCTGTGAATATCCTTTTGCTACTAGTCTGCCTTTATACCTTTCATCTTCAACTCCTGGAATCCCTGGTTTTAACTTAAAGATCCATCTGCATCCAATAAGTTTCGCATCCTTTGTTTGTCAATGAGGTCCCATGTTCGATTTTCCTGTGTGACTCCATCTCTTCCTCAGCTGCCATCTTCCATTTCTTCTTTTGCCTGCTTTTCATAGCATCAGAGTAGGATTTAGGTTCATCTATCTCCAAGTCCTCGATAACATTTAGCGCGTAAGCTACAAAGTTTCCATCTTCATATCGAGATGGTGGTCTTATGTTCTTTCGCCTTTCCCTATCTCGTGCAAGCATGTATGTTTCAGTCAAATTATCACTATCAATATCACGTTCATGTTCTTGATCACTCGTGTCCCTGAACTATCTGTTGATGATACTTCTCCACCTTGATCATGTGTGACTTCTGACTCTGAAAAAGTGAGAAGGTCCCTTGATCAAATTATCACTAAACGATACTTTCTTATTGATCTTCTGTCCTTGATGTTCTCTCGTTAGTGATCTTAAGGATTGTCTTCTTCCTTGGTCATAGTATCTTTGTAGAGCTCATCCTCATTGAACACGACATTTCTACTAGTTCTGCACCTCCCTTCTTGAGATATCCATACGCCTTATAGCTTTAGAGTTGCGCCGCGTAGGGTATGCCCAAAAAAATTCCTTTAGGGGCTTTAGGTCCTGTCTTCAGTTATGTGAATACAAGAGGCAGAGCAAACCCAATGTCGCTAAGATGTCGCCAGCTCTGGTTTTGTTCGCAGAATAAACCAAACTTTGCGCTACGGTACTGAAATCCAGACAGGTGGAGTTTTGGTCGAAGGTCTTTTCGACAATATATATGGCAGGTGGTCTGGATGGCGTTCGTCGGTGAAGCTCTGCTTATGGCCCAGAAACTTTGATCTAAGCCTGATTCGCGTTAACGAATACTCGGTACTATGTCCATATGGTTCGTTCATCTTTCTGAGACCCCATTTTGTTGTGGGGTATAGGTGCATGTCTAGTGTCTTTTGATCCACGCTTGTTTGCAATAATCATCAAACTGTTTTATTACAAACTCCAATCCATTATCGTCCTCAAGCACTTGATCTCTCTCTGCTGATTTAATTTTCAACTTCAGCCTTCGCAATCTTGAACTTAGAGAATACCTCTATCCTTGGTCTTCTTCAGAAATAAATACATACCTCTTCGAGAAACAAAATCATCGATAAAGGTCGCAAAATATATTTATTTCCAAGCAAGGCCTATCTGGTTTAGTATGGAGAACCCATAGGCTTGAGTGAACATACTGCGCAGAATTCGCTTTAGTCACATGTTTAATGGCTTTAAGGGAAACTTTGCTTAGTTGTGCCTTTCCAATTCCGCGCATGTTCACGCAGAAATACAATCTCTTAGACTTCCTTGTGGCAATGATATACGCCATTTTTGGACAAGTTCAGACCATGTTCTTAAGCTGCGAATATGACCGAGGCGTGAATGCCAAACATTAGTCATATTCCTTTCAACTCTGTGAGGTTGCCTTCTCGCTTTAAGTACGGTTTCCTTGAAGATAGTAATATGTCCCTGATGATACTTTCACTGATATAACAGGTTTATCATCTTTGTAGAAATTAACGGCATAAGATCCTTTCTTCATATCGACACCGCCTGCTGTTTCCAGCATTCCATAAGAGATCAAAATCGCTGCCTCATACCTGGCATATACTAACGTCGCTGTAAGATTACCGTAGAGCCATCCATGTTTAGAATTCTGAATTTTCCCAATCCCTTGGACTGTTGCTATGAGTGTTATTATGCCATTAACACTTTAACCCCAGCTCCGCTTGTAAATCTTGCCAAGTCGAATAGAAGTTTTTGTCAGGGGTGATATGAAAAGAGTCATGGACCTGAATCCATTCACCCTTCTTCTTTAGTGTCTAGCGTATTGAGCTGTTAAGATCAAGGGTTCTTTGATTCAAATGCTGTTCATTAAGCAGAGTCTTGAGATTTGAAAGATCATCTTGTCAGGGCATTCAGAACGCTTCGCTTCCCATGACCTTCTTACCGCATATGAACGCATTACTTTAGAGGTATTTTATTTTGTCTATACGTGCGTGACTTTAGATATGGCCAAACGCGCACTTTTGGGATCTTCACGCTTGTAATTCTTTCCATTGCTCTTTCCGAGCGTCGGTCTGTCTTGCGCTCTCTCTACCATTAGACGCTTCTCACCTGACCTTGTGAATTTGCCACTCTCAAACAACTCTCTTCGTTAGACCTTGCAGCTCCTAGTATCCTCATCTAGGCTTAGTGTGTCTCTTCCATACTGGAGAAGTCTCCTTGAGTTGATCATACTTACTAGGTAGTGAAGCTAGTAATAGTATTCGCTGTACTTCGCTCTGAAACTTCACTTGCAAATTCTTAAGTCTGCGACTAAGTTTCAGAAAGTCGTCTACGTTTTCATCGATTGTTTTTATGAGTCAGTCATCTGAAGGTATAATAACCTGGGTTGTAGATATATGCCGGTTGGTAACGGAGTTTGCTGTGTATAGCTTGTCTAAGGTTACTCCACATTGCTGCTGCGGTTCACAATATTTGATTTTCCTTAAGATCCTTATTCCGCAACGTTTAGTAGCATATCGAAAACCCCAATCCTTAGATTTCTCTGACTTCTGCAGATTTAATCGGGTCCATGTTGTGTCGATTCAACTATTCGGCGGGTACCCTTACCAGTATATCTTTTATAGCAGAATCAGGGTCCTCTTTGGTGTCTGATCCATCCTTTAGTAGTTTCTCATCCGTAAGAATAGATTTTAAACCAAGTACCCAAAGTGAGCTAGCATGCGCACCTTCCATAGGCAAAAATCCCTTGTGCCATCAAAATCGATCTACTTCAATACGGGTGGTTAGACATTGCTTGTTGATTTTGGCGATCTATATCTCCTCTGCTTTTCCCTCCTAAGCAACCTTGAGAACATGGATGCTCTGATACCACTTGTGAGGGCTTAGATTAGGTTAACTTAGGAACCAAGTATGTTGATATAGAGCTAAATCCTTTGAAGTAAAGACAAAAGCAATTTAACGAGTTCCCGGTCTCTAACCGTACGTCTCGTAGGAGATCTCTTGCTCCAAAACTTCACTAGATCAAG
>CAJHQP010008275.1:0-27839 GCA_905132765.1 Moricandia arvensis
AACCTCGAAGCCTTGGCACAACATGTCGACTAAGCTGTGCCGCAGCATCTCCACACCAAATCTATTGGTCACTGACCGACATACATAATTATGTCTCTGTATTCGGCTAACGTCCTAATCACATCATTATATAACTATATATGTGTATATATTAGTTCTAAATGGAACAAGCAATGTTGAATCATCTAATACCCTATTTCCTGTTAAGCAAAAAACTTAATAACTAAGCAAACAAACTCAAGGCAGACTCAATTTCACAAAGACAAAGCATAATAAAATTAAATTATAGTTATTCAAAATCCTAAGACGTGTGCATAGAAATTTGAGAATAGCCCTCACCTTAGCCTAAAAGATGATGGATTGGAAAACCCTCAGTAATGGGTATGTCTCGAACACCACTCAGTCTAGCCTTTCTAATAAATTACTTGTTGCACGAGCACACATAGATAACAAGATTTCATCAAGTGCAAGATACATACAATTAGGGCTTAGGTTATAGATGTTGCTTGTACCACAACTAGGAAAGAATAAAGCACTTAGCTACACGGCTAGTATCACGGTTGAATGAAGATGGCTGGTGCAACTCTCCGGTGACACAACACCGTTCTCCGGTGACTCATGGCTTACGATGATGCAGATCGGTAATTGTCGGTGATGAGATGGTGGATCTTACATGTGGCTTCTCTTCCTCTCTAGTTCGATCATACTCTCCTTATTACGAACATGGTGATGGATCCCTAGCGGCACGGCTGTGACAATTCCAGTGGTGAATCGTGTGGATGGTGGTGATGGCACGCAACAGATCAAGCAAATGAGCGGTGGTTTGAGATGAACCACTAATTATCTTCTTTGCAAGAGATCCAGACGAATACAAGTAAAGGAAAAGAGTAGAGACAACATGAGATATGAGAGGAAGCTGGTGCAAGATGTTGCCTTAATCTCACACGATGACATCAATGGCGGTTGTGATTTGTGGAAAGAGATAAATATACTAATCCATGTTATGAGTGTTGGTTTAATATTAATAATTACACCAAAATTGGTCAAGGAGAACCGGGTCGTTACAATTTTCTCCTACTTAATTGAAATTCGTCCTCGAATTCAAATCTGAACCGCCACTCGGTTCCGGACTAAAAAAACTATGGGTAGTCTATCATCATATAAGACTAGGTCTTCAGGTGTCCTACAAAATTGTATCTCTTAGTGGTCCTTCGTGGATCACAGTTCTCTTCCAACAAACTTTAATAATTATATCATTTTCTTTTAAAATATCTTCTTTGTTTTCTTAGAACTTCAACTGATTGGTTAGCTACATTGTTTTTATTGACGTCAGCTGGTAGCTGCTGCAAAATAAACTCAGGTGCTCTAACAATTTTCCTCTAAACAGATATGTGATACACGTAGTGAACGTCTGACACTCTGCTGATTAGCTCAATCTATAAGCCATTTCTCCAAACTCCTCAACAATAGGAAACAATTACATGTATCTCGGCTTAAGCTTCTTCAGATTTAGAGTCGTAGATCCCTTTAAATGTCTGTATTTTCAGGTACATTAGGTCATCCAACTTAAAATCCAGTCTACATAACCTTTTGACAAATTTGGGCTTCTTTTACCCAACTCTTAATCAATTCCAAAATAGAAGTCTTGATCATATCTTCTAGAGTTTAACTTAGCGAGTCAGTCCACGATCACTCATTATTCTTCATAGAAGTTGTATTCAACAGTCAAATGACAAAACCCATAATCACCATATTCAGTTTCCAATATGGGAGAAGTAGATTATGTAACAATCCGATAAGTATTTTATATTCTACCTTAACCATCTGATACTACGATATAAGAGTAGTCACATCCTTCTTGATACCACTCGGGTGATAATAGCCTTCATAATCCCTATACATCTTTGTGTTTTTTTTCCCAGTTGTATGTAGAAAGACAAGTGGTGTGCTTGCTATAATATTTCCTTTTCTTTTTAATTTTTTGTCCTCTAGCACACATATTCGGTTATGGCAAAATAAAATTTTATTTGCAGCGGATTCATAGCTGAAGACTTCTCTCTCTTTTTTCTCAATGCCTCATATGTTCCTTCGGTTAGTCGTATCCTCCAACAAAAGTATACCTGATCCAATGCTTCAAGGCCAACTGATTATGCCTCCACTGTAACTATACATAGCATTAGGTTAGTAAGTGTTTAGACCCGCTCTTGAAACCTCCATGATTACTGATACATTGCCCATGCGCTTGTTCCTCACATGTCACTTGGTTGACCTAACCAAGATGGTATGTGATCTCAAGGTTGTAGTATGCCAAAAACGTTATCCATTTGGGATGTCTCAAACTCAAATTCTCTAGAATGAAGATACACTTAAGACTGATTATCAATAGGAATATGAACTATGCCTCATGGAGAAATACTTGGCATATAAACTTATTGTATGTCGGCGTCTCCAACTACCTTTTCATCTCAATTATTTTTGTCAAGGCTGAGCATTATGGTGCTCATGACTCTAGTTTTGTCCATGGTTCTTTCTCATTAGTGAAAATTTTCTTATGTACGGTGGTGTCCATCTTCAAAGGTTAATATATGTCTGCATACTCTGCAATCATTGGTGTATCCCGTAACATTCGTTTCTATCATCTTTAACCATACCACTATGGTTGCTATACAAAACCTTAGCTCCTCTCTCTCATAACTCAAAAACATGCACCATGGAGATAATCGAAATTCTCTTGTTCGTTTCAATGACTTGGAAGTTTATTATTGCTTCCGTTCCAGTGGTAAACATTCTCTATTTTTCTCATGCAATTGAGAACCACTTGATAATGTGATAGTAATCCATCCTTAGTTTCATGTCATGGTGGTTCATCTCCATTTTGATAAATCTCCCATGAACTTAAATCTTCTAAGTATGACCGAAAAATCTTGATGAACGCATATAGCTCCAAACTATATATTCCAACAATCTGAATCAGCATAATCTTTGGCTCAAATACACGTGTTAATGACCAACACTTGACAAAACCTGACTCACAAATTATGTGTAAATCCAATATCGATACAATGAAAGCTGCTCATCCATAATCCAAAAGCGACCCTCCACGAATGGTTCCACATTAGTCAACATGCTGAAACAAAAAAACAATATCGACAAACATATACTGTCAATCAGCTTATACCCCTCATAAACTCATGCATCAACAACTCGTGGAGCGAAGGCATGAATTTTGGGCGGTGGCAGAAACATCCAATATCCACTCGTGGTCAATCTCGAAAAAAAAATGCCTGGCGAAACTGATACACCTGAGAATTCTATCAAATTGTGATATCATTAACTGTTGCACCTCTAGCTGAAACTGTAGTAGTCGGAGAACGAATGATGATGATTTTACTCATCAGCACAAAAAGAGACAACTGAGTTAGTAATTACTGGCTGAAAAGTACTATTTATCTTTATTTTTTTAAAAATGCCCAATTCCCAATTTTTTTTTGAAAACGTTGAAAATTGAATCCTTTAATCACCGTCGTGGGTCGGGGCCGGGACGGACCCGCTCTGATACCAAAATGTAACACTCGTCTCCTCCTCTCTCGAGAACGGTGTGCCACCAACAACATCCCATGACACCATCACATACCTACATCTCCACTCACCCATAACCCATATAAAATCTGAATAAATAAATGCCTAGTAGCACCAATTCGTCCAAAAATCATATACTCGTCTGTCTCACCTAAAATGGAGAAGACAGAGGGGTGAGAAACAGGAGAGTCGCTCAGTGAGGTATGGGATGCTAAACTCAAAGTCTATAGACCCGAACATATCATTTCGAATAAATATAATTTAATCCTAAAATGTTGCAAGCATGGTACCTAAAGTCCCCAAAGAACAAACAATGGTCTTAGCGAGGTGCGCACTCGCTGCCCACTAATAGGCCAAAATTACCACCGAGAAAGTGCTCAGTACCACCCACCCGTAGGCGATTTATCAACCTCAAAGCCTTGGAACAACATGTCGACTAATTTTTGCCGCATCATTTCCATACCAAATTTTCTGGTCACCGACCGACATACAGAATTACGTCTCTAGCGGCTAACATCCTAATCACATCATTACATAACTATATATGTGTATATATCAGTTCTAAATGGAACATGCAATGTTGAATCATCTAATACCCTATTTTTGGTTAAACAAAGAACTTAATAACTGAGCAAACAGACTCCAGATAGACTCAATTTCACAAGGACAGAACATATAAAAATTAAATTATACTTATTCGAAGTCCTAAGCCGTGTGCGAGATATTTGAGAATAACCCAAACCTTGGCCTAAAAGATGATGGATTTGAAAACCCTCAAATATGGGTATGTCTCAAACACCACTCAGTCTAGCCTTTCTAATAAATTACTTATTGCACGAGCACACCTTATCCACCAAACTTTAAACACGTCTCTTGAACTTCTCTTCTTATATATGGCTCCAATTCCTTAACCAGTTAAGTCTCAGCTTTGGTTGCTGGATTCTAGAATGTTGAATCTCCAAACACAAAACTCACAGCTTCTGTTCTCTTTGCTAGCACTTGTGAATTTAAAAAAGAACTTAAATCATTCCACACTTTAATTGGATCTTTCACACTAATTTTTAATTCACAGAACTTAACTTTTCTCAGCATTGATCCTTCCATCTTAGATTTTCCCAGGGATGCACAAATAATTCTTTTCCCATATTCTACTTTCTTCAGCATCTTAAAACAAATGATGTATAGATTAGGGCATTAGGGCATGGGTAATGAGAATACCTCTTGAACAGTGCATAAACCTCATCACAATTGATTCTGGCTTGGCTTTAAAACATATCTTCCTTTGCAGCTTCTTTACTCTCCTTATGATCTGAATGTTCAATCGTTTTTGGTTGTGCATCCACTACAAGATCAGATTGCATAATCATCTTTAGCTGCACTTCCACAATACGATCAGTATGCACGATATCCTCTTGTTTCTGTTCCACCAATGGCTCAGAAACCTTTTCAGATTCCTCTTCATGAACTTTATGGTTTGATTGTCGTACTCGATATGTCTTCTCTTGTAGGGAACTTTCTGGTTTCATGCTAATTGGATCCAAAACCACTACAGGAACGCCTTTCCCTCCTGTCTTTGACTTGCTTTTCAACCATGATGGCATGATTCAATTTTTTTCAAACTCCACAAACCATTGCTCTCGTGTTAACCTTCTTGGTTCTCGATTTTCATAGTTCGGCACATAAATTCTTAAGCTTGTCTCCCATTGATCAAGCTTCTTATGGAGTTCTCCAAACTGAAATTTCATAAATTGCTACATATCTCTCTCTTCAAGGTTTGGTAATTCATGATGTAGTTTTGGCTTCAAAGTTTCCATTTTTTAAAAGATGGATAAATGAGAAGATGATAGATGATAGAATACCGGTTCCAATGATTGCTCTGGCCAATTGAGATGCTTCTAGATAGGACCAGATCTTTGGAATGGTAGAAGATAATCCTAGAGATTGGAACTGCTCGTGGAGGCACAAGACCATCATCGATCTTGGTCCCTAGTAACATTCAATTACCCACGACATGATGCAGATAAGAGCCAAAGCCTGTCTTCCTTGAAACCAAGCCGAAGAAACCAAACCCGAATAATAAGATAAAGCTAACCCACAAAATCTGTTATGTTGCTAACAAGATCAATGAAGAGCATAACCTTCAAAACACGACATGATTACCGCCAGAAGAAACCGGAGAAAGCACAAGCAGAATGGAGGCACAAAATCATCATCGGGAAAGGAGAGGAAACCAAAGACTCTGCGACGAAGCCCATGGAGAAGAAGAACATACGAGGAAGAGAAACCACTCAATACTAAGATCAAGCAGTAGAACAATCCACCACCAACGCACTTCTGTCGAGCCTCCAGACCTGACAATCTAAAACTAGATCTGGTTTTTAGAAATCAACTAGTCTACACAAAATACATGCAACCTTCTTTAGATGAACTAAAACGCCACCTCTAAGTAGAACCAAAGAAATCTGACGCAAAATTAGAACAAAGAAATACAAACAACTAGAAGGGAGAGGGGGATGCCAGTACCAGTGTTAGATGAGCCACTAAACCGGCCTCAGATCTGAAATTGGCTGAGGCGGTTGAGAGAGGTTGAGAGAGACGAGGTATATTAGGGTTTCTTCTTTTGAGAGATCTTTTTTGATAAGACTTCTCTCCTTTGGAAGTTTTTGGTGATAAATATTCTGAAATTGGTAAATCTTATCTATTAAAAGAGGAGTACACTGTAGAAATAAAATTGGTTTGATGTGGAAAATTACACAAAGGTCACTCAAATTTTACAATAATAAAAGTTGAATATACTCAAACGAGAGACCTCCACCTCATACTAAAAAATCAACCATTCAGAGAAATTCTTTCTGCCACATCATGTAGTTATTGTCGAAAATGAAAAAGGGCTTCTTCTTCCTATGGGGTTGTGTCCCAAATCGACTTACTCTAGTAAGCAAGCTTCAATCAACCTTTTATGCCCCTCCCACTTCTTCTTCTCTGGTACATCTTCATGAAATCTCCTTTATAGCTACCCATATTAACAATAAAGTGTGCTTTTTAAGCTCCTCTTTATGAATTTGTTTTGTATCCTTTGTTTATCCTACTTTATAAACCCTTCACCTAGATTTAATCCAATCAAAAACCTCCTCTGAGTAAATTGAAGCTATATTGATGAAAACCAATGGATAGTACTCCACCGGAAAGTTTTCCGTTGCCACTGGAAACTCTCCCGTGGAATATGTTGTTAATTGTTTTGGTGGAATATTACACAAAATGTCACTCAAATTTAACTAAACCATAAGATCTTCATTAATGGCAATTTGGTATTACTAAATTGCTCATTAAGAGCATCTCTAACAATTACCCTTATTTTAAAGGGAAAATATCTTTAAAATAAGGGGATAATGGGTGGTTTTCTAACAATATCCCTTAAGTATTTTATTTAATTATTTTATATATTACATTTCAGTCTTTAGTATTATCTATAATTAAATATAATTATTAAACTTTTTAAACCAATAAAACATACTATAAATAATTAATTATAGTTATTAAACTTTTAAAAATCAATAAAACATAAAAGGATTAAGGGATGTTGGTGATGCTATAATAATATCAATTATTTCATTTATCACTTATATATATATATATATAAATTCTAACTGATACATACTTAAATTTGAGTTTTTTCCCAAAACGTGAGGTCCTTCTTTATTAATTTTCATATCTTTACACTACCATAGACACTGTAATCCGGTTTATGAGGTTTTCATATTTTTACAGTGTGTTACAAAATAAACTAGATTCTAACCCGCGATAAATCGCGGATAATTTTTCGATGAAAAATTTATATAACGATTTTTTCTTTATTTGAAGTAAACTTTGGTATAAAATATGTAATCCCAAGTCTGAATCGACTCCAAACTAAAAAAACTGATGCGTATATACCCAGTTGTAGGCATATATAATTATTTTATATTAATAAATAAAATATAATTAATTAGTTATTTAAATTTATTGTAATATGAATTGAATTGATTATTTTAAAACACAATAGATTACTTATTTAGTTCCTTAATTTTAGGCTAGTATATATATTTAATAATATTTAAGTTATATATATTTAATAATATTTAGTTCGTAATATGAATTGAATTAATTTTAGGCTAGTAACTATATATATTATTTTAGGCTAGAAATAATAGAAAATCTAAGTAATTGTCATACTTAGACTATTTGTAAGTAGATAAAAATAGGACTCTGTTTTAATATAGTAGAAGTCCTAAAAGAATATCTGCATTAAGAGAAACTATGGAAATTATATGTGATTGATGCTTTTAATTTATTCGTGGTCCGATTTAGTTATGTCATTTACATGTTATTGTAATGAAAATATGATGATGCTGTATTCAAAACTATGGTTCTTCAACATATCATAACAGTTTCGCGATATAATGATATTATTCTATATCTTAAAATATAGATATGTGTTTTAAACTCAATTATCACAAAACCAAATGAATAAAGGAAAATTATCAAAAATACCACTTTCATAGTATCACTTTTCATGTTTACCTTAATCACTTTTATCCTTATTTTTTAAGAAGAATAACACACTTATAATCTTTGGGTTAATTAATCTAAGACTTAGGGTTTAGAGTTGAGTAGTGGGGGTAGGGTGGGGTAGGATCTAGGAATGTAAAATTTAGGATTCTAATTAATTTTTTAAAAAATAGCACATAAAAAATGTATTTATGAAAATATCTCTTTAATGAAGATAAAAATGAAAAGTGGTACAAAATATGTGGTAAACATGAAAATTCCCCATGAATAAACCATGAATTTTGAAAGCTAATAACATTTTTTTATAAACCTAAGCTCGAATTAATTATAATTAATAAATTTAATCAATTTATATTTACTTAATAGATTCATTTCAGTTTGTTAAAACAATTTGGACCATATTATTAAAGTAATAACAAAATTTATTCAATAAGATTATTAAGTTTAGATTTATAAAAATGAAAATGTATAAAAATGTCATTAGCTTTTTTTTTTTCAAAAATGAGTATTTTACTTTATCATCCTGATCTTCATTACGTATTTACAATAATACAATTGCCAACAATACACCAACCACCACGAACAACCAATTTGAAGCTCTTGATGCACCTAAAATCGATTTGCATTCTTTCTATCACATTTATTATGAACTAAAAACAACATCTCTTTCACTTTCTATCTAAATTCATCCAAAAAATCCAAGATTTTGATTCAAATTTTTTTTATGGTTCATAGAGCCATTCAAGCTAACGATTCTTGATGAGTTGCTTTTGTGTGAGCTTCTGTGTGATAAGGAAGTTATCTCACTAAAGTAAGGTATAAAATCAATTTTTACAGATATGTTAGCCCAGAAGACTTTCGTGTAAGTTTTCTGGCTGTAGAAGACTTACAAGAAAGTCTTCTGGTCAATGTAGATGTTAGTTTTGGAATTGATTTTTATATGTGTTTTTAAAGACGACTTATCTGGAAGTTTTATACTTTTCTTTGTTAAAGAAATCTCAAAAATATCATAGAAGACCTTCAAGTAAGTCGTCTAGGATAAACATGTTAGTTTGCATTTGACCAAATTGTGTCAGAAAATTGATCTTTCTAGGCACAATTTGTCAAATGCAAAATTAATCTATTTATCCTAGACGACTTACTTGAAGGTCTTCTCTGGTATTTTCGAGATTTTTTTTTAACAAAAGTAAGCCAATATTTACAAAGGAAGACTTCCAAAGAAGTCTGATATAGAGTAGACTTCTCTAGAAATGTTTCTATGTAAATTTTCAATTGCATAAATGACCTTACATATGACTTCCAAGAAGGCTTCTGGAAGACTTCCGTGAAAGTCGTCTACGTCAATGTTTAATAAACTTTCATTTTCTCTAAAAATATAAAGACTCTTTAATGTTTTCTTATTAAATCATATATATTAGTTGATATTTGGGTTTCTGAATGAAATTTATAACTTAATTAATTTTAATTATGTATTTATCAATATTCATATTTATTAATGTTTCTAGTTTATCAATATTCTTGTTTATTAATATTCACGTTAGTTTTTGTAAACTTGTTAAGTTACTTTAAAATATGTTTTTTAACTTTCAAAAGTATTAAGTAACTTCAAAAACATCAAGTAATATGGTTTAATGTGTCTTTTTGGATCATAAGATATGCTTTTTAACTTTCATGAAATTTAAAATTTCAGTTTTGACTAAAATTTGAGTTTCCCGCTTAATTTTAATTTTCCGCTTAAATTTCTTGCTCATATTTTAATTTTCCGCTTTAAATTTAAGTCTTCCGGAAGACTTTCGAGAAGTTTTCCAATGAAACTGTTATATGTTTGAATTTAGGGCAAATCTCTTAGATAACCATTTTTGAAGTTTTTGTCACAAAAATAACCTCCAAGAACAAAAATGACCAAACTAGTCTTTTTTATTTTAAAAAATAATAATATCTTTTTATTTTTTTCAATTTTAAACGTCACCCCCAAAACCTCACCCCATAACTCTAAACGTCACCCCCAAAACCACACCCCATAACTCTAAACGTCTAGATTAGTTAACCCAAGGAGTATAAATGTATATTTACACACCCTTTAAAAAAGGCATTTTGGTCATTTTTTTAAAGGTTATTTTTGTTACAAAAACTTTTTTAGGTCTATCTTAGGGTATTTTTCTTGAATTTATGTAATATTTGTGAATTAAGCTAAGTTTTCTTGAGAAATCTTCTCCCTTAGCAGTAGTAAATTTGACTAATTTTTTGTTGTTATTGTGTTTTGCTATTGAATTTGAATCAATAACTTCAATAATATTGTTGAGATGAATATATTTACCAATTTTTTCATTAATATATTTTTAAATTTAAAAATGAATTCAAAATTAAAAGAGCACACCTACAAATCACAAAATACCATAAAAAATTATTATAGATCACTCCTCTACAAAAACTAGTCTGGACTCCACTTGACTTAAGAGAAGACTCCGCCAGAAGATTTCCAGGAAGTCTTCTAGCACATTATATGTTAGAAAACTTCCGAGAAGACTTTCCTGGAAGTCTTCCAAGTCGTCTTAGATCTGTAAAACCTACAAAAACAAAATAAATCAGTGAGAAAAATATGAATAAAAATGAGAAATTGATATAAAGTTTGGTGTTCTAGAAGACTTATTGCACTAAAAGACTTAATGCACTAGAAGACTTTCTAGAAGTCTTATGGTACATTAAATGCTAGAAGACTTCCCTAAACGTTTTATAAGTTGTCTCAGATCTGGAAAAAAAATTGCATATCCAAAAACATTCTGACTTCAAAACATTAAAAAGCTTCAAAAATAAGGCAAGAACTTACAACAAGAATTTTTTTTTTCAAAAGTTAAGAGCTTTAAGCAACAAGAGGTTACCAAATGAAAAATATGATTTACAAATCTACCTTTAAAGGAGTCGAAGATGAGAACCATGTAATGAAAAAGCTTCAAAAACAAACTAAATCTGTAACAAAGACATAAGATAAAAATGAGAAATTGATATAAAATTTGGCTTTTTAAGTTCAAAGAGATTAAGAAGAGGTTGAAGAGTTTTAGAATGAAAAAATTACATTTTTGTTGCAGCCATTTGAGAGGAAGAGAGAGAATGTGTATTTTTTTCTTCATATAAGGAGAAACAAATTTCAATAAAATTAAATATTTTTGATTCAAAAGACTTTTAAGTAAGTCTTCTAATAGAATACCTCCTCGAAGACTTATTTGAAAGTCTTCTAGACCCGAAATTTACTATTTGCCCAAAAGATTTCCGCAAAAGTCTTCTTGTGCATTATTTGTTGGAAACTTAAGTCACATAAACCCTAAACTCAAAATAACTAACTAATTAGAAACAAATACTTCATAAAACTTAAATTAACTTTAAAAGTGTTTAATATAAACAAAACTAAACACATATAAATCAAAACTTAATTTTTCAAAAAAAAAGTTAAACTTCCAAAAACTAACCCTAAGAATACAAACAATAATATAACATATGTTATAAAACCCCCCCAAAAAGAATACCATAACTCACTACATTCACTCATCTATGTTAAAAATAATTTAATTTTACTATAACTTAATTAATATCATTTACGAATATTTATAATTACATGATTTTGATTTTTCCTGCAGAAATTTTTTTCTCATAACATTTATAAATTATTTTTGAGATCAATTATATGAGGCAACTTCCACGAAGTCTTCCAGACAACTTAAACAAACTCAAAATACTTACCAGAGTTATATTCGTAAGAATAATTTCTGTTTTTTTTTGTTTGGTCAAAAGGGGTTGGTTGTAATTTCAAAAGACTTTTGGGTTACTTTTTTCATTTGATAGAGGGGGTTTTGCAAAAGTGACTCAAAATTTGAAGTCAAATGCAAATGTGACCAAGATTGTTTTTGGAACTTTACTTTCTCTCATTCACCCCTAAAGTTTGGATTATTCACAGAAATGCCGTTACTTTTTTCGAAAATCAGTATTTTACTCTATCATCCTCATCTTCATCAAGTATTTAAAATACTACAATTGCTATCAATACACCAACCACCATAAACAACCAATTTGAAGGTATTAATGCACAAACCTTGGTCAATTTCTAAACTAACATTTTTATCGTAGAAGATTTCTCTAAAAGTGTTCAAATTCAAAAGTAAGCCAATATTTATAAAGTATAACTTCTCAAGATCTCTTCTGTAGAGTAGACTTCTGAAGAAGTCTTCCTTCGTAAATTTGCAACTGAAAAAATGACTTAAACGGAAGACTTCTTAAGAAGTCTTCTACGTCAATCTTTATTAAACTTCAGTTTTTTCAGAACGTAAAATGAATTTTTCTTTTTTTCTTGTTAATTCCTGTGTATTAGTCAATATTAGGGCTCTTGATTGGAATTCATAACTTAATTGGTGATAATTATGAGTTACAACCGTTTATGTTTATTAATGTTTCCAGCTGAATTGAGAAGACGTACATGGAAGTCTCATACGTTCGTTTTTGTAAAATCTATTAAGTAACTTCAATATATATTTTCTAAATTTCGAAAGTGTCAAGTAACTTCAACAATATCAAGTCATGTGGTTTAATGTGTCTTCTTATATCTTAAGATATAATTTTTAATTTTTATGAAATTTAAAATTGCAATTTTCACTTAAAATTTAAGTTTTCTGCTCCTGAAGTCTTCTGAGAGAAGAGTTCTCACTTTTTCTAGTGAGACTTATGTATTGTTTGATATTTGTTGAATTTGACTAAGTTTTCTTGAGAACTGTTTTATCTTAGTTAGTAGTAAATTTGACTAAAGTTTTATGTTGTTTTGGGTAGTATGATTAAAATGTTTTTGTTATGAAGTTTCGATAATGTCAAGCACTTTTGAAAAATAATATTTTAGACATCAACATATTTACTAATTATTTTCATTAGCATCTTTTATAATTTACAAAATAATTCATAATTAAAAGAGTACACATAATAATCATTAAACATACCATAAACAAAAGAATTACAAAATAATCATTAACACCTTCATGAAAGAATTCTGAAAAACTTCTAGAAGATTTTTTGAAGACTTCTGGAAGACTTCTAGAAGACTTTTGGAAGACATGTGGAAGACTTTCGGAAGACTTCTCATTAAGCGGGTAACTTAAATTCTACTAAAATTTAAGCGGAAGTCTTCCAGAAAATCTTCTATAAGTTTTCCAGGAGTCTTCTGAAGTTTTTCGAGAGTCTTCTGAAGTTTTTTGAGAGTTTTCCGAAGTCTTTCAGAAGTCTTCTGAAGTCTTTCTAAGTATTCTCTTCTTCGCATTCACATCAAAAAGAAAATATCAGCTTCTTAACCAAAGAACACTATCAAAAATAAAAGAGGAATAAAAAAGGTGAAACTTTTAAACTTGTTAATGCCTCTAGAGTTTCCACCTACATAAAATGTTGTGTTATCTTCTTCTCATTCATACCAAAAAGAAAAGGCCATACATTTAACCATTGACCACTATCACAAACACAAAAGAGGAATAAAAAAGGTCGTACATTTAACCTTGTTACATTAAGTTGAATATACAACTTTTAGAATTTAACATATAAAACACATCAAAATACATATTCAAATTTTACAGATCTACCTTTAAAGTAGTGAAAGATGCGAACGATATAATGAAAAATCTGCAAAAACAAGATAAAATAGTGAGAATTCATAAGAGAAAAATGAGAAATGAATATAAAGTTAGGTATTTCAAGTCCAAAGAGATTAGAGAGAGGTTGGAGAGTTTAGAGTGAGAAACATTACATTTTTGTTGCAACCATTTGAGAGGAAGAAAGAGAATGTGTAAATATTCTTTATATATGGAGACAAAAATCCTAGCTAGGTTTCCAAATTATGAAGTCTTATGAAAGTCTTCCAAAACACTATAATCTAATACATGAGAAGACTTCTAGAAGATTTATGGAAGACTTATAGAAGACTTCTGGAAGACTTCACATTAGGCGGAAAACTTTAGTTTTACTAAAATTTAATCGAGAAGTCTTCCAAGAAGTCTTCTAGTGCATTATGAATCTCCTGAAAGTATTCTGGAAGCCTTCCAAAACTTTATAATCAAATAACTAACTAAATTGAAAAAAACAAAACTTCATTAAACTTAAAATCAACTGATAATGTGATTAATATATAAAAAAGTAAACACATATAAGTCAAAAAATTAAGATTCAAAAATCTAACCCTAAAAATACAAACAATACTTCAAAATATGTTACCATAACATAAACCAAAGACTATCATGACTCAATCTACATTCACTCTCTATGATGAAAATAATTCAATTTTAGTATTTTCAAATTTACATCATTTATTAATGTTTATAGTTACACGATTTTACTTTTTTCTCATATAAATATTTTTTTATAAAATTTTAAATTATTTTAAGATTAAGCGTACGAAAAGACTTACAGGGAAGTCTTCTCTTCTTTGAAAGTCTTCTCACGCGAAAAGGTTATAATGGTAAAATTGAATACAATTTTTTTGTTTGCTCATAAGAAGTTTGTTGTATTTTCTATAGTCTTTTACTTTTGCTTTTGATTGAATTTGGGGTACACTTTTGCATTTGAAATTAAATTTTGAGTCATTTTTAGCAAATTTTTTATGAGAGATTTGCCAAATATGACTCAAAACTTGATTTTAAATGCAAAGGTATACCCCAACACAAATCAAATGCAAAAGTAAATCAAAAGGCTAGTGAAATTACAAACATCCTCTCATGACTAATCAAAATATTTTTTATAAAATTTATAAACTATTTTTAAGATATACATCATAAAAAGACTTTCATGGAAGTCTTCTCACTCGCAAGGTTATAATAGTAAACTACATGCAATATAAAATCCTAATAATGTAATTGTAGACATTCGTAAATGATGTAAATTTAGATTTACTAAAATTGAATAATTTTCAACATAGATGAGTGAATGTAAGTTAGTCATGATATTCTTTGGTTTAGGGTTTGCTAACTATGATATAGGATTGTTTGTGTATTTTAGGGTTATATTGTGGTATCTTAATTTTTTTTTTAAAACTAAATTTGACCTATATGTGTTTAGTTTTGTGTATATTAAACATTTTATAAGTTTATTTGAACTTTAATAAAGTTTTTGTATGTGATTTAGTAATATATTTGATTTTGGGGTTTCGGAAGACATAAATTTTCGAAGATATAATGCACTAGAAGACTTATTGGAAGACTTAACTACTATTTCATGCTTGAAATTTTAGAAAATTTTAGGTTTCCAGCCTATTGTTAAGTCTTCCAATAATTTTCCATAAATATTCCTGTGGATGTCTTAAGTCTTCTAAGATATAGTGTATTAAATCTTAATAATAATTTAATAATTTCGTAAAAAATATTTTGGTTGGGGAAAAATCATAATCATCTAATTATAGACTTTTTAGGTGATATAAATTTAGATTTTAAAGTTTATTTAAGTTTTATGAAGTGTTTGTTTCTAATTAGTTAGTTATTTTGAGTTTAGGGTATAAGTGACTTAAGTCTTCCAACAAATAATGCACTAGAAGGCTTCCACGGAAGTCTTCTGGGCGAATATTAAGTTTAGGGTCTAGAAGACTTTTAAGTAAGTGTTCCAGGAGGTATTCTATTAGAAAACTTACTTGAAAGTCTTATGAATCGAAAAAATATTTAATCTTAGTGGAATTTTGTCTTCTTATATAAAGAAAAATTTACACATTATCTCTCTTCCTTTCAAATGACTGCAACAAAATGTATTTTTCTCATTCTAAAACTCTCCAACCTCTCTCTAATCAGTTTGAACTTAAGAAAAAACAAACTTTATATCAATTTCTTATTTTATCTCATGTTTCTCAATTATTTATTTTATTTTTTAAAGTTTTTCATCACATGTGTCTCATCTTTCACTCTTTTAAAGGTATATCTATAAATCATATTTTTTCATTTGGTGACGTCTTGTTGCTTAAAGTTCTTAAATTTTGAAAACTCTTTTTGTTGTTTAAGTTCTTACATTATTTTTGAAGCTTTTCAATGTTTTGAAGTCAACTGAATGCTTTTGGATAAGCATGTTTTTCAGATCTGAGACGACTTGAAAGACTTTCATGGAAGTCTTCCAAAAAATAATGCACTAGAAGACTTCCATAGAAGTCTTTTGGGCGAATAGTAAAATTAGGGTCTAGAAGACTTTCAAGTAAGTCTTTCTATTAGAAAACTTACTTGAAAATCTTTTGAAACGAAAATATTTAATTTATTGTATTCTTATATAAAGAAAAATTTACACATTATCTCTCGTCCTCTCAAATGGCTGCAATAAAATGTATTTTTTCTTTTGAAAACACTCCAACTTCTCTCTAATCTGTTTTAACTTAAAAAAACAAATTTTATATCAATTCTCATTTTTATCTCATGTTTGTCACTTATTTATTTTGTTTTAACAGGTTTTTCATCACATGGTTCTCATCTTCCATTTCTTTAAGGTGGATCTATAAATCATATTTTTTTTATTTGGTAATCTCTTGTTGCTTAAAGCTCTTATCTTTTGAAAAATCGTTTTGTTGTTTTAAGTTCTTACCATATTTTTGAAGTTTTTCAATGTTTTAAAACCTATTGAATGCTTTTGGATATGCATGTTTTTCAGATCTAAGATGACTTGAAAAACTTTTAAGGAAATCTTCTCAGAAGTCTTCTAACATTTAATGCACTAGAAGACTTCCAGATCTCTTAGAGCTTCATCACATGGTTCTCATCTTCCAGGAAGTCTTCTGGCAGAGTTTTTTCCCATATCTCATATATCATTAAAAAAAAATTTATATCAATTTCTCATTTTTATCTCATGGCTTTCTCACTGATTTATTTTGTTTGGATATGCAGGTTTTTCAGATCTAAGACTACTTGAAAGACTTCCAGGGAAGTCTTCGCGGAAGTCTTCTAACATATAATGTGCTAGAAGACTTCCATGCCCTTCTAAATTACTGCCTAAACCTGCAAAAAACCACTTTTAAAAGTAATTATTTTTACTGTTCCCAAGTTACTCGTGGCCGTTTGTTACTCACACCATCTTGAAAGTTACTTTACCTTCTCCCCCAAAGGAAAGTGAATAGTCCATTCGAATTCCTGGTCACCCTGTTTTCCACCGCCTCCGTCCCCGTGTGATTTCTGAACAACATTCCTCTTTAAACCGTTCTTCATTGCACGAACATTAAACAGACGCAGTGATACATCCTAGGATTGGACATGATCACTCAAACGGTCTGAAGGATATGATCTCGCCAAAAGGGAGAACTGATGGATCGAGGGGTGACACAAGAGGTGCAGAAAGGTCTCTTGATACTACCATAGATTCGTTGTTGCTTGATGTGACACACAAGTCCAACGAACGAAGGTTTGTTTACTTGGAGATAACCTCACCAAGAAACAGAAATGTTCTAAGCAAAGAACAAAGAGAATAAACTCAAAACAAGAAGAAAATCGATTGATCTATTCATGTAGAAGGATTACATATTTATAGTAGCAAAGGCATATGAAAAGACTTAGAATTTTGTGGAAAAACACACATACAAAAAGCAACAAAGACTAAAAATGGTCAAATGAATCTTTGGTTCTTGTTCTGGTCGAAATGACTTGTAGTCTATTGTCCAGGTTCATTTGAATCTAGTCTGGTCCACAAATGACCCTTCGCCTACTGTCCAGGTTCGTCCGAACCTGATGGGTGTACTGCGGTAAGGAGCAGGACGTATTGTGGGCTGTCCGCGTGGGTGATCTTTGAACTTTCATGAACGGATGACAACTTTAGTCGAACCAAATCTTCAGAGAGCTTAATTATCCTTGCTTTAGAGACATTAGAATGATCGATCATCATGAAATCATCAAACTGGTCGGAAAGGTCATGTTCACGACCATCGGGACATGCAGTATGTACCAAACGGGTCAGAAGTGAAGTGTTGTGTCATGAATCAGGTTCCACTCGTTGATCTTGAGTTGTGGCTCGACTGTTGGTCTTATAGTGTCAAATGGGTCGAGAAAGACTGGCTCTGGTACGGTCAATTCGGTCATTAGGTCGTGGTTCCAGCCTTAGGTCATTTCCGGATGTACGTGGGTCAATTCTGTACCCGGCTCGGTTTGTTGATCTGGTACGGTTGGACGGGTGAACCTCAGTTGAACTGATCTGATCGTCCTGATCACCATGCTGGGCTGGTTCCACGTCTTGGGGTGCATAATTCCCTTCCTCTTCAAAAAGATTTGTCCTCAAATCTGGATCATCTGCACGGAAAAGAGATAAATCAGAAACATTAAAACTTGAAGAAATATCATACTTACCTTGAAGATCAAGCTGATATTGTCATGGATTTTCTTAATGATATGAAAGGGACCATCGACTCTAGGCATGAGTTTAGACTTTCTTTTTTCAGGGAACTGTTCCTTTCTCATGTGAACCCACACGAGGTCTCTTTCCTTAAATATGACCTTGGTCCGTTTCTTATTTGCCTTTTTCTCATAAATCTTTGTCTTGGCTTCAATGTTGGCTCGAACCTTCTCATGCAACTTCTGAATGGTCTCAGCCTTCTTCTTCTCATCTGTACTAATTCTTTCACTCAAAGGCAAAGGCAAAAGATCAAGTAGAGACATAGGGTTGAAGCCATAAACAATCTCAAATGGAAAGAACTTAGTAGCAGAATGCACATAATGATTATATGCAAACTCGAAATGAGGTAAACATTCTTCCCAAAGTCTAAGATTCTTTCTAATCAACGACCTAAGCAATGAAGATAAGGTCCGGTTTATAACCTCAGTTTGAAAATCAGTTTGAGGATGACAAGTGGTGGAAAACAAAAACCTCGTTCCTAACTTGGACCAAAAAGTTTTCCAAAAATAGCTAAGGAACTTAGCATCTCTATCAGAAACAATGGTTATAGGCATTTCGTGCAACCTAACAACATCTGTAAAGAACAACTCAGCAACATGCACGGCATCATCATTTTTATGACAAGGTGTGAAATGAGCCACTTTCGAAAACCTATCAACCACCATAAAGATAGAATCTCAACCAGACTTAGTTCTAGGCAATCCAAGAACAAAATCCATAGATATATCGACCCAAGGATGAGATGGAATGGGTAGACCTGAATACAAACCTTAGTTTTGCACTTTGGATTTGGCGTTCTTGCAAACCACACATCGGTTGCAAATCCTCTCTACATCCTTCATCAAGTTTGGGCAATAAAAATGCTCATAGACCACCTTGTATGTCTTATTGATTCCGAAATATCCCATAAGACCTCCTCCATGTGATTCCATGACAAACAACTCCCTCAAAGAACATTGGGGCATACACAAGTGGTTATCATAGAATAGGAAATCAGACACTTGATAGTACTTCCCATAAACGGTCTTGGAACATTTTCTAAAAACCTCTTTGAAATCCAGATCTGTTGCATACAAATCTTTGATAATTTCAAATCCAAGCAACTTTGTTTCTAGAATTGAGAGAAGAGTGTACCTTCTAGACAAGGCATCAGCCACCATGTTGTCCTTACCTTGTTTGTACTTGATCACATAAGGAAAGGTCTCAATGAACTCGATCCAATGTGCGTGCCTTTTGTTTAGCTTTTGTTGGCCCCTGAGGTGTCTCAATGATTGGTGATCAGTGTGGATCACGAACTCCTTTGGCCATAGATAGTGTTGCCAAGTCTGAAGAGCTCGCACCAAAGCATACAACTCCTAGTCGTAAGTGGGGTAGTTAAGCGTGGCTCCTACAAGTTTCTCACTGAAATAAGCAATGGATCTCATGTCCTGCATCAAGACAACACCAATACCAACACCCGAAGCATCACATTCGATCTCAAAAGTTTTAGAGAAATCAGAAAGCATAAGTAAAGGAGCATGAGTTAACTTCCCTTTGAGATTTTGAAATGCCTCTTCTTGAGCTTGTTCCCATTTGAACCCAACATTCTTTTTGATCACCTTAGTGAGTGGAGCTGCTATAGTGCTGAAGTTTGGGACAAACCGTTGGTAGAACCCAACAAGTCCGTGAAAGTTTTCCCTTCACCCACGGTTGTTGGACTAGGCCAATCTCGAATGGCTTTGATTTTCTCTTCGTCCACCCTGAGTCCATCTGTACCTACAACAAAACCTAAGAAGACCACGTGATCTGTTCCAAAGGAGCATTTAGCAAGATTAGCAAACAAGTGTTCTTTCCTAAGGATTTCTAGAACATATTTCGAATGCATCTTATGATCATAGAGACTCTTTCTGTAGATAAGTATGTCATCAAAGTAGACAACAAAAAATGACCAATGAATGATCGCAAGATATGATTCATCAAACGCATGAATGTACTAGGTGCATTAGTGAGACCAAAGGGCATGACAAGCCATTCATACAATCCTAGTTTTGTTTTGAATGCAGTTTTCCATTCATCACCTTCTTTCATGTGAATTTGGTGATAGCCACTTTTCAAATCTATCTTAGAGAAAACAGAGGAACCATGCAATTCATCAAGCATGTCATAAAGCCTAGGGATTGGATGCCTATACTTTACAGTGATGTTGTTGATGGCGCGACAGTCCACACACATCCGACAAGATCAATCCTTTTTGGGCACAAGGAGGACATGTACGACACAAGGGCTAAGGCTTTCTCTGATGTAGCCTTTCTCAAGAAGCTCTCCAATCTGTTTCTAAAGTTACTTTGTTTCCACCGGGTTGGTTCGATAAGCTTGTCGGTTCGGAAGCTGTGGACCCGAAATGAAGTCAATCTGATGTTCAATGCCTCTTGTTGGTGGCAAACCTTTTGGGTTCTCATCTGGAAGGACATCAGAGTAATCCTGCAAGACATCTATCAAATCACTCAGAATTTTCGGTGCAAAGTTAGAAGAAGAAGCCATTCTAGATTCTTTGTAAACAAACAAAAGAAATGGATGTGGAGAGTAAAGAGACTTTCTGAACTGACTTTCTTTGATAAATAAATTGGAATTCTTACGAGATGTCCTTGGTTTATCCGGTTTGAGTTCCTTATCTCGACCCTTCTTGAGTTGGATCTGATCTTGGTGGACCTCCAAAGGAGTCAAGGGCACCAGTGTGATCTTTTTCCCTTTATGATCAAAGGAGTGCCGGTTTGTGTATCCATCATGTACCGCCTTTTTGTCGAACTGCCATGTTCGACCCAAAAGAATGTGACAGGCGTCCATGGAATTGACATTGCAAAGGACCTCGTCCTCATATCGTCCAATGGTAAAAGGGACCGTGACTTTTTCCTTCACATGTTGCTCACCAGCCTCGTTGAGCCATTCCAAACGGAAAGGTCGAGAGAGAGAGGTCTGGTCACAAGTTCAAGTTTCTTAACAAGAGTATCACTAGCAACATTAGTGCAACTGCCACCATCAATAATCAAAGAACAAAATTAATTTGAAATCAAACATCTAGAGTGAAAAAGATTCTCCCTTTGTTCTCGTTCGTTGGTTTTGGGTTGCACACTCAATGATCTCCTGGTGACAAGTAATGGACCGTGAGTTGGGTAGTCGAGGTGGTCAGGTTCCTCATCAAAGGTCAGGACTGATTCTTCGTCCAGGTAGTCGTCAAAGATCGGACGAAGATGTTGGTTGTAGACTGGTCCGAGATCATCGTTCGTGGGCTCGTACTCATCAAAGATTGGACCGGCTGAATCGCCAAGGGTCTCCTAGCAACCAGAAGTGGTCCTTAATGTGGGTAATCGACTGGTTCTTCATCCTCATCATAGACTAGACCGAGATCTTCCTTATCCTCCTTGACGTCCTTGGACTCAACTTCTCCATTCTCTAAGAGAATCATCACCTTTTGGTTTGGACAACGGTTAGCATAATGCCCAAGACCATGAAATCTAAAGCACTGGATGTCTCTTGTTCGTTTGGGAGGGCTATCAATCTTTTCTCTATCAACACGAGCATGGACATTAGTCTTAAAAGTTGTATTTGTTGTGGCTGAAGACTTACCCTTGTCTTGGTAGTTTGGTTTGGAAGCAAAGGTAGGTTGTGGAGCATAGGATGGTTTGGAAAGGCCCTTCCTCTTGAGTTGCTTTTCAATCAAGATAGCTTCATGTAACATCTGATCCAAACTTTCGTACTCTTGAAGCTTCATTCGGTCTTGAATGTCACGGTTGAGTCCGGCAAGGAATCTCGCCATAGTGGCCTCCAAAGTTTCATCCACATCAGCTTTGATCATCAGTGTTTCCATCTCCTGGAAGTAATTCGCAACTGATTTGGTTCCTTGAAGCAAACGTCTAATCCTTTGGTGAAGGTCACGATGGTAGTGCTCCAGAACAAATCATTTTCTCATCAAGGAAGTGAGCTCATCCCATGAGGCTATAGGTCTTCCACCTGTTCATGTGAGTCAACACTTGATCATACCACTTAATAGCATAACCAATAAATTCAGTTGCAACAACCTAACCTTTTTAAGTTCAGAGAAATTTTGACAATCAAAAACGAGCTCAAGTTTTCTTTCCCATTCTAAAAATACATCAGGATAGTTTTTGCCTTCAAAGGTTGGAATCTTAAGTTTCAAACCACCAAAACCATCATAAACTTGTTCATTTCTCCTAGCAAAAGGATTAACATCACCTCGTTCATGGTTTTGGTGCCGTGGACCTCTCCTAGGTCGATTGATGGAACGATCATCAAGGAACTCCTCCTCGTCATCATCATCGGATCGGTTGGTCCGTCTTGGGTGTTCTCTTCTTGCTCCGGTTCTGGACTGATTTTTTGACGAACCTGCATCTCCTCAAGGCGTTGATGGATCTGCTCTAAACCTGTGTTCAAAAGGTTAGTAAAAGGATCATTTAAAGCTCTCATTTGCAAGTTGGACAAGCCGGCTACAGAATTTTTGGGACGGTTTCTTTCATCTTCACTCTCCATGGTTCCTGAAATTGCTAAACACTAAAGGTTAGCACAGTTAAATATATTCCCCACACACTCAGGTATTTAATCTCCCCCACTCAAGTGTTTCACTCGGAATTTTGATGGTCACTCAAGTGTTTCTTCTCAAAGTTCTAAGAAAGACAATCCAAGTTTCCCAAATGGGTTTTCCAAGAAAACAAATAATTAAATGAGATAGGAAGATAAGAAATTTGGGTTTTGGAATCCGCTTTAACCTCCTCAAAGGCCGGATTTCTCCTCGACCAGCAGACTTTCTCTTCCACCACCAAACCACAAATCAAACTTTTTGAATTTTTTTGACTCTTTTTTTCTCTCTCTTTTCTTTTGATCTTTTTATATATATATATAGTGGATGGTAATGAGGGGCCCAGATTCAAGATAGAAAGAAGAAGAAGTGTCGGAAGAAATTTAAATAGAAGATGAGAAGAATGGATAGATGATACCGATTGAGTGGCTCTGATACCACTTGATACGTCCTAGGATTGGACATGATCACTCAAACGGTCTGAAAGATATGATCTCGCCAAAAGGGAGAACTGATGGATCGAGGAGTGACACAAGAGGTGGGGAAAGGTCTCTTGATACTACCAGGGATTCGTCGTTGCTTGATGTGACACAAGTCTAACGAACGAAGGTCTGTTTACTCGGAGAAAACCTCACCAAGAATTAGAAATGTTCTAAGCAAAGAACAGAGAGAATAAACTCCAAATAAGAAGAAAATATACTGATCTATTGCTGTAGAAGGATTACATATTTATAGTAGCAAAGGCATATGAAACGACTTAGAATTTTGTGGAGAAACACACATAGAAAAAGCAACAAAGACTAAAAATGGTCAAATGAGTCTTTGGTTCTTGTTCTGGTCGAAATGACCCTTGGTCTACTGTCCAGGTTCATCTGAATCTACCCTGGTCCACAAATGACCCTTCGCCTACTATCCAGGTTTGTCCGAACCAGATGGGTGTACTGCGGTAAGGAGCAGGACGTACTATGGGCTGTCCGCCTGGGTGATCTTTGAACTTTCATGAACGGATGGCAACTTTAGTCGAACCAAATCTTCAGAGAGCTTAAGTGTCCTTGCTTTAGAGACATTAAAATGATCGTTCATTATGAAATCATCAAACTGGTCAGAAAAGTCATGTTCACGACCATCGAGACATGCAGTATGTACCAAACTGGTCAGAAGTGAAGTGTTGTGTCCTGAATCAGGTTCCACTCGTTGATCTTGAGTTCTGGCTTGACTGTTGGTCTTAGAGTGTTGAACGGGCCGAGAAAGACTGGATCTGGTACGATCAATTCGGTCATTAGGTCGTGGTTCCAGCCTTAGGTTATTTCCGGATGTACGCAGGTCGATTCTATACACGACTCGGTCTGTTGATCTGGTACGGTTGGACGGGTGAACCTCGGTTGAACTAATCTGATCGTCCTGATCACCATGCTGGGCTGGTTCCAAGTCCTGGGGTGCATCACGCAGTTTCCGAATCGAGGCATTCGACGACGCGATTCACATCGCTTGTAAGTTCCTATTAAAGTTTTTGTGTTGTTTCTTTTTATAATGAGAAAACCTCGACGGCGAAGAATGGGATCTTTGAGTTACTGTATAGGTATGCATGTTTGTTGAAATAAAGTGATTAGTATTTGAAATTTTGGTGTCGCGAGTGTCCTACCGGCTTTCCTTTTTGTTTCCAATCCGGTTACAAAGGGTAATTCCACGGATTAAGGGCGGTTGACGAAGTAGGTACGTTTAGTTTCTATCCTATGTGTTTCATTAATTATTTTTCTAATGGATGGCATGTTTCTGTCTGATGGAGAAAGGTGTTACAATCGGGGTTGGGCAAATTTCTACTCTAACTATTCTATTTACCTTGTCTGCACAAAGTAGCCATGAGTGTATAGTTAACTATTCGACGGACTTCGAGTAGAATAGTCTAGTGAATTGATTTTGTAAGTATGTTACTAAAGGCAAATTTATATTCTAACTATTCTATTTACACTATCTGCACTAAGTAGCCATGGTTGTACACTTAGCTGTTCCATATACTTCGAGTTGAATAGTCTAGTGAATTGATTTTGTAAGTAATAAAGGCAAATTTATATTCTAACTATTCTATTTACACTGTCTGCACTAAGTAGGCATGATTGTACACTTAGCTGTTCCATGTACTTCGAGTAGAATAATCTTGTTTATTCATTTTGTGAAATCTTTAGAGAATAAGAGAATAGAGATGTTTCGTTAGACAGAATCAAAGTGAAACTAAGAGAATAGAGAGATTAAGAAGAGATTTGTGTGCAGAACCATTTCAGCTTAGAGAGAAAATAAAGAAGAGAAATGTATGATCTTATTGATACTCGACAATCATAATATGTAGAGGAGCTACAAGGGTTTCCAGAAACAAAAGGAAGAGCAATTGTGTGGACGGAAAGTTTAGGCACGCCTCTTTTCAAACGTTCGACCAAAGAGAGCCACAAGAAGAGCATCAGCATCTTTGGGAAGATGCTGATCACTTTCCAGCTTGTCTGTGCCTTATCCACACTCCTTTTTACCGGATAGAGCAAGGGAAGGCACTGTAAGCGTCACTGGTTACTTCTTGTTTTACCCGGATGAAGTTTTACCTTTGGTCGAGTGTTTTGGTTCGACCATGATCTGTACGGCCTGTACGGACATGGTCGACACAAAACCTCTCCAATTCTTTCTCTTCTCCTCATCTTTCTTAACCCAATACTCCTCTATTATTTTATCTTCTCAGCATACCTCAACTCAACATTCCCCCTCAAGTTTGACCATGTGGAACAAGTCGAGCTTGGAAGGCTTTGAGGTCTTCCTCATTAAAAACCTCACCAAGGAAAACCCTTTTGGGATAAAACCTTGATGAGGGAAAAAGACTAAAGACCCCATAGCAGGGGATTAGCTAAGTTGGGTTAGATCAATGAGTCCCAACCGGCATTGGATGGACTCCATTGTCTTTTGTCTTGCCGCCTTAGTGAACACATCAGCTAGCTGGTCCTCACTCCTAGTATAGGAAGGTAAGATCACTCTTAACCCAATCATCCGCCTCACCTTGTGGCAATCAACCTTAATGTGCTTGGTCCTCTCGTGGAACACTGAGTTGGTGGCTATGTGGATAGCTACTTGGTTGTCACAATGCATTGTCATTGGAGTGGACTGCTCAACACCAAGGTGCTTCAAGATGCCTTTAATCCAGACAAGCTCATTTGTCAACTTCAGCATTGCTCGATATTCGGCTTCAGCACTAGAGCAAGACACCACCTTTTGCTTCTTGCTCTTCCATGTAACTAGGTTCCCTCCAATGAATGTGTAGTAGCCAGTAGTGGACTTCCTATCTACTCTATCACCAGCCCAATCCGCATCACAGTAACCAACCACTTCAGTGTTGTTGTTGCATCCCATCCATACTCCTTGGCCAGGTGAACCATTCAGATAGCTCAGGATCCGTTCCACCATGTTCCAGTGGTGCTCCTTTGGGACTTGTATGTGTTGGCTCACCTGGTTCCTAGCAAAACAGATATCAGGATGTGTGATAGTTAAGTATATTAGCTTACCCACTAGCTTTCTGTAAAGCTTGGCATCATGAAATGGTTTGCTATCCTCTATCTCCCCCTCACGAGGAACCTTATACCCATCCTCCATAGGCATCCTTGCTGTCTTCCCTCCAAGTTTACCTGCATCTTTCAAAAGATCAAGGGTATACTTCCTTTGGGACATGAACAACCCTTCCTTGGATCTACAAATCTCAATTCCAAGGAAGTATTTCATTTCTCCCAAGTCTTTAATTTCAAAAACAGATTTGAGATAATCCTTAGTATCCTTAATACCTTCCTTGTCACTCCCAGTTATGATGATATCATCAACATAGACTAGGAGGACAATGATACCTGATGTAGAGGCAAGGGTGAATAGGGTGTGATCAAGCTCGGATTTGATGAAGCCTCAGCCATTCAAGGTAGTGCTTAACTTGTGATACCAGGCTCTTGGAGACTGCTTCAACCAATAGATAGCCTTCCTTAACCTCCGAACATTCCCTGGTTTAACTAGACTCTCAAGGCCCGGAGGGGGATACATATACACTTCTTCTTCCAATTCTCCTTGCAAGAAGGCATTCTTCACATCCATTTGCCATAGGTTCCATCCCAAGTTGGTTGCAATGGAGAGGACAATCCGAATAGTATGGAGCTTTGCCACAGGAGCAAAGGTGTCAACATAATCCTCTCCATAGGTTTGGGTGAAACCTCTTGCAACAAGTATGGTTTTCTTCCTTTCTATCTTCCCATTTGTAGATATTTGATGGTGAAGATCCATCTACTAGTAACAGCCTTCTTCCCTTTTGGCATCTCACTCTCATACCAAGTCTCATTCTTGATCATAGCACCTGCTTCATCACCTACTGACTTCTTCCATTCTTTATCCTTCATAGCTTCCTCATACGTTCCATAACCCCTTGATCAGGACTTCCAGCGTTCTCGTTCTCTATACCATCATCTCCTGGTTCATTTCCCCCTCATGATCAAGGTGGGATGGTTCTTCAGCTTCATGTGGTTCAGGCAACCTTTGCTGATCCTGGGTCAGATTGATCCCAAGTCCTTCCATGATCATCCTAAGGCTTGCAGCCTTATCAGATGGTTGAGCTAGATCCTTAAGATCTTCCCAGCTCTTCTCTTCATAGTATTCCCTTGACTCTAGAAACTTGACATCCCAAGATACTAACAGCTTCCTTGTTGAGGGATCAAAGCATTTGTATCCTTTTTGACTTGTGGAATAGCCGATGAACATGGCTTTAGTACTCCCACAA
>CAJHQP010008276.1:0-27839 GCA_905132765.1 Moricandia arvensis
TTAAGGTTGATTTTGTTATTCAGCAGGCTTAAGAAGTAAATAACCCCAAAAGGATTATCCGAATATGTCTGATTTTAGTAGTAAAGCAGGAAGGCTAAGCTAACCTGTCAAAGGTTGGACTTTAAACAATAGTGTTGCTGATTCCAGTTATTGAAATAAATAAAAAAGTAACTTTTACTCAACTATAATATTTTGTTCAGTAACTTTATAAATTAATATTTCATTTGTTAATTGGGAAATTTCCCAGAATCTCTAAAATGTTTTTTTAACCAAAAGAGCATATAATTTTATAAAAAAAAATATTTGAAAAATAAAAAAAAAACAAATTAAAGACAGTTAACTTGATTTTAACTTAATTAGAAAAAAATAAGGGAAATTTTCATGTTAACAACATTATCGGTATCATTATTCATCTTTACTTTCAATAAATAGACATTTTCATAAATACTCTCTTTCTTAAGAGGTAAAAAACTTTAAGATTAATTAAAATCATAAATTTCACATTGTAAAACCTTACCTCACCCCTCAATTATAAACCTTAAATTTTAGATTAATTAATCATAGGGTTATAAGTTTATTTTTCCCTCTTAAAAATAAGAATAAAAGTGATTAAGATAAACATGAAAATTGGTAATATGAATGTTGTATTGTGACAATTTCCCAAAAAACAATATGATTCAATGAAGAATAAATGCAATCCAACATATCTACAGATAAATAATTGAATCAATTCAAACTATTATATATTAAATCATATGTCTAAGATAACATATTAATATTTGATAAATATCTTTTATTTGATTTCCATGAACACAAATCAAAAAATAATTTAAAATTTATAAATAAGTAAATAAAATACTAACCAATTATAACTTAGCTATTTTGTAAATTTTATATGTGCGAGCACTAGAGATTCACTTGGTAATAGGGGTGGGAACAAACTGGATATTTGATATTTTCAGTTTATGTGATACTCAGTTTGGCTTATACGACTACACAATTTTATTTGTATTTGATTTGTTAAAAATGAATACTTACATTTTCATTTACTTGTCAGAAATAACGGACTTGCAAGTTACTTGCCTTGTTTTATTACTTGTCTTATTTTTATTACTTATTATTTCTAAATTATTTAAAAATTACTTGAAAATTATTGGAAAATTATTTGCTCATTTTTTGGAATTCAAAACTAAATAACTTTATTATTTATAAAGAATATCTCATTAATTTTTCTATATTTTAGTCAATTCAAAAAATATAATATATTAAAAAAGAAAACTTCAAGATGCTTATACATATTTTTAATTCACTTATGGAAATAGAAATATAAACAAGTCTATGATTTAGGAAAATGTATATTTCTTCATTAATAAAATGAGTAACAAGTCAAACAAGTAATTACTTTTATTTTAATGATTGATATTTGACTTGTAGTTGCAAATAATTTAAACTAGGACATTGACCCGCGTTAAAACGCGGTTTATATTTCTTATTTTTGTTTCATTTAACTAAACAAATTTACTGTGTTATATTAATTTACTTAGACATTGTTTAATTAGCTGGAGTTATTTTTTTTCTACTTTGAATTTTGTTTAGTCATTTTTATAAGTGATAACAACTTTAGATATTTGTATATATGGAAAATGGTTTTTAATATATCATAAATTAATTTGTTAGTTTATTTAATATTTGATGTTATACATTGTGTCATATTGTTATTTAATATTGTTCAACATTATTACATAACAGTTTAGTTTTATAAAAATGATGTTATTCTCATAATATATTAATAAATCTAAAGCAAAATCTACAAAACTTAATAATTTTAAATAAATATATAGATAAACTTACTAAAATAGTCTTCAAATATTGTCAGAAAATGTCACAGTTTGCATTTAAGATTATTTGTAGTGCTTATAAATTAAAGCTATTAAATTTTTTATTGTGAAAGGTATATAAAAAATTAAAGATAAATTATAAAACATTAAATGTTCAATGCAAACGTATGTCAAATGCATATAGTTTAAATTCAAACATAAAGATTTTGTATGGTTTTGCAAAGATTTTGTAATCTTTAATTACTGTTACATTTTTTTCTGAATAGTAATTTGGTTATTTGTTACATGTTATAAGAGCATCCACAATGGTGTTATCCATTGTGGATCCTTAACTATTCATTTTTCAGATTTTTTTTAAAAAAAATAAAAATAAATTCAACTAATCGCGGGCCGTCACGTGTCGCGGGAACCCGCAAACAATGTAAGGATTCCCTAAGTATCGATCCTTATTTAGAGATTTTAAGTATCGAATTCTTAACTATTGGTGGGACCCACTAATTATTTAATTATTTTTTTCTTAAGGATTTCCCTTAAGGATTTCCCTTAAGGACTGACTCCCCATTGGAGGTGCTCTAATGTTTTAAATACTATTACATTTTTTTAGTGATTTAAATATTGTTATATGTTTTATTGGACCATTTGAAATTTAAGTCACAACCTTATATTAATAGATATAAATAGGACTCTGAATTAATAAAATAGATTTCTTCAGCCAAAATTTTAAGAGAAATTGTCAAAATACCATTTTTCAAAAATATCTTAATCAGTTTTACTCTTATTTTAAGAGAAAAAAACACACTTATAACCCTTGAGTTAATTAATCTAAGACTTAAGGTTTAGAGTTAAGGGATGGGAGAGGGTTGGAGTAGGGTTTAGGAATATAAAATTTAATATTCTAATTAATTTTAAAAAAAAATTGGTTTTTTAAAAAATGATATTTATGAAATTGTCCCTTTAATGAAAGTAAAAATGAAAAAGAGTACAAACAATGCGGTAAAGATGAAAATTTTCAAAATTTTAATAAACTGTCAAATGTAAAGGTTCTAATTGTTTTGAATTTTTAATGAATTTTCACATGCATATAAAACGGAGGCATATGGTCGAATATGCTTACGACTATTGATGTTATTAAGGATTGACTTAAGATTATTTCTTTGTAACATTCACAAACGCAAACAAAACAAAAAAAAAGAGAGATTGAGGTTACTTCAATACGGCCAACAATCGTTAATATTATTGGAAAAAAAACCGGTAGAATAGTTAAAAATATTACTTCAAAAACCATTTTTATGTGTGAACCCTGCAGAAAATCTGGAAAAGCACTATTAACACACAGAAGAGAAATCAAGTCTTCTCCACTATAGCCATTCAGCAAGAAGTACCTGTAGGCAGTATGATATTTAGGTGCGAAGTAACCAGAAACTTGATTATAAGAGAACCATACTGCCCTGAGCAATGCTACATTCTTTTCAAAGCTCTACAATCTTAAACAAATATATGTTTCATGTGTGACTCTATTAGACAAAAAAAAATGAACATAACGAAAAAAACTTGGAGACATTATCAAAATGCTTCTCTATTAGACAAAAAAATAAGAACTCCATCTATCATCTGAATGAAGGTACATAGAATTATAGAAAATGAACAGAGCCACATGATTGTTGAATAAAATATAGGAAACACAATAAGGATAAAAGACAATCTTCAATAAACACAAAACATGTACAGTCCCATTAGAAAAGTAAACTAAAACAAAACAAACTAATCACGAAAGGCACAAGAGCCAAACTATCTGTATCTCACTTTACCAACTAATCACAAGAGACTCTACCAAAAAACTGTACCCAAACAAAAACGTTTTAACATAGAAAAGGAGGAATCATCTCAGAAGACATGCCCACAACATACTGAAAAAATCAACAACAAAAGGCCAGAAAGAGAGAAAACATATTGATAAAGATAATTTTTTTTTGCTGAAAGCTACATTGCAATCCATGTGATTGTCAATTTTCAATCCCATGTGGCTCGTCTTCTTCACAATATTTTAAGGAATGGAAGCTTGGCTAACGACTTTACCTTTGAACAGGAATTTGATGGAAGATAATGAAGAGATAAGTAACTTTAGATTCATGATCAGGTCAAGGTTTGCTAAATGACTAAACAATCCTTAATAAATACTATAATCATAGGTTTAACTTGAATGGCATATTATGTAAATCACACATGAAATAAATTAGATAAGTAGTGTATAATACATTTATATTTAGTCACAAGATGTTTAATAGGTCCAAATTAAAAATATGTCATGGTAGAATTCAAATAGGACTCTGTTTTAATATAGTAGATAGGTTACTTATATTCGACTTGGTCAAATCAAATACTCGATTTTACAAACCGATCAAATACCGAGTACAAGGAATTGTGTCCACCCATATTTGGTAAGAAATTAAGTTGTCAAATTGCCACCATGATGAAGAGATATTCGCTTTATGCTGCTTCCTACCATATATTCATCTCTATATGTTTACTGCTATTACCGTCTTGATAATATCGTTATATGCTCTTTCAGCTATCAAGAAACTCTTGGTGAGTTCCGCTGGACAAGACGCGACTAGTGATAAAGTTTACTTTGCATTGCTATATCTCTTTGGATTTTCTCTCCTCCAAAATTCATCGACTCTGTTAGCATACTAACTACCCCTTATACTGTTGAATAAATGTCATGAATCTATTGGGCATTAGTATTTGAGATCCATTAGTGCTAGAGTTTCTAGGACACAACTATATATATGTTGTGCCTCCTCTAAACCTAATTAGCAGCCGCAGAGAGAAAATCAGATATGTTTTTCTTGTAGACTTATCTCTGCAATTCTCCCATCAATAAAATACTCTCTTTTCCCGTGGAGGTAGCCTATTAGTGAACCACGTTAAATCTTTGTGTCAATCTTTCTTATTCATCTATTCTGTTAATTTGTTTCTTCTCACATCCGTCACAACAAACTGGTATCAGAGCTTCGGGTTGAATCTGGTGAGAAAATGTCTGGGATGAATATGAAAATCGACAAGTTTACTGGAAGCAATAGTTTCAGTCTCTGGCAAATCAAGACGAAGGCGTTGTTGAAGCAAGTCTTTAGGCACCGTTGTCAGGGTAAAAAGTTGAACCTGTTACAGCTAAGATGGAGGTTACTGAAGAGAAGGCGTATTCAACGATTCTGTTGAGTCTGGCAGATGAGATCATCATCGAGGTTTCCGGTGTTGATACTGCAGCTGGTTTGTGGTCTAAGTTAGAGAGTCTATACATGACGAAGTCTCTAACTAAGAAGCTACTTCTGAAACAACGTCTTTTCGCTCTGAAGATGCATGAAGGTACACAACTTCAAGATCACCTTGATAGTCTAAATTTTATTATGTTAGATCTTACGAATATTGATGTTAAGGTGGAGGATGAGGATGCGGCACTGATCTTGTTGGTGTCACTGCCTAACTCCTATGAGAACTTTGTTCAGCCATTCATAGGGAGTAAGGATACAGTGAGTTTGGAGGAAGTCAGGTCGGCACTTCATAGTAGGGAGTTGCGTCACAAGGCATCAAGTTCTGGTACAGATGACCAAGCTTATGGGTTGTTTGTAGGTGGTGGAAAGAACTTTAGGAAAGGTAAAAGGTCGAAAGACAAAAAGTCATTTTCAAAGGATCCTAAACCAACTGATGTTTTCAATTAATGCAAAGAGAGAGGGCACTGGAAGTCGGATTGTCCTAAGAAGAAGAAGCAAGCTGGTTCCGCTGCTGTAACCGAGAATGAGGCTAAGTCTGATGAAGATATTGAGCTGGTTGCTCATGGAAAAACACATTCTAAATATGTGTGGGTCCTGGACACAAGCGCGTCCTATCATATGTGTCCAAGGAGGGAGTGGTTGTAGCTGATGGCAAGATCAAGATAACGAATGACTTTGCTTGCGATATTGCAGGAATCGGTTCCATTAAGCTCAGGACACATGAGGGTAGAATCTGTACATTGACTGAAGTTAGACATGTTCCGTCTATGACCAAGAACTTGATCTTAATTAGTATATTGGATAGCAGAGGTTTCAGGTATTCAGGTGGAGATGGAGTTCTGAATGTCTACAGAGGTTCAGTTGTGATTTTGAGAGGCGTCATTCATGGTACTTTGTATTTGCTGGAAGGTTCTACAGTTTCTGATTCAAAAAATGTTGCATCTCCAGAGGTTCGCAAGGAAGATATAGACAAGTTGTGGCATATGAGGCTTGGACATATGGGTGAACATGGGATGCAGATTCTGTCGAAGCATGATCTTCTTTGTGGTCATAAGACCAAGAGTCTTGAGTTCTGTGAGCATTGTGTGTTTGGGAATCTGCATAGAAAGAGTTCCCGAAAGTTGTTCATAAGACAAAAGGCACGCTGGATTACATTCATTCAGATTGTTGGGGTCCCTCTAAGGTGGAGTCGCTGAAGGGTCGCAAGTATTTTGTGTCGATGATTGGTGATTATTCGAGGAAGACTTGGATAATATTAATGAAGCACAAAAGTGAAGCTTTCAACAGCGTTAAGGAGTGGAAGATACTGGTGGAGAATCAAACTGAGAAGAAGATTAAAAGGCTTCGTACTGATAATGATCTGGAATTATGTTCATCAGAGTTTAATCAGTTTTGTAAGGATGCATGGATTGCTAGGCATCATACAATCAGGTATACACCACAACAGAATGGTGTAGCAGAGAGAATGAACCAGACATTGCTGGAGAGAGCGAGGTGCATGTTGTCTAATGATGGTTTAAAGAAGAGGCTTTGGACTGAGGCAGTGAACACAACTTGTTATTTTATCAATCTGGGAACATATACAGGGTTCGAGTGTCGAATACCTAATGAGGTGTGGTCAGGTAGGTCTGCTGATTACTCTATTCTGAGGATATTTGGTTGTACAATTTACTATCATGTTGATGAAGGAAAACTGGAACCAAGAGCTAAGAAGCGAATGTTTATGGGCTATGGAGATGGTGTCAAGGGATACAGAGTTTGGTCTCCATCTGAGAAACGAGTTGTAATGAGCAGGAACGTTGTGTTTGATGAGAGTTCAATGTTTAAGGTTTCAGTTGAGTCCATTTCAGAAGCAGAGCAGGAGGATTTTGACAAGCAGGTGGAACTGCAGGAAGTATAGTCGGACGGTCAAGGATCAAACGATCGTATGAGTCAGATCTAGCGATCGATGCCTGATAACACATGATCGAACGATCCTCAAGAAGAGATCGAGCGATCGATGTCTGATGAGCAGCCTGAGTATTCTAATTCTGGAGATCAACGTGTTGGGTTTGAAAAATGCAGTATTGCTAAAGATAGACCAAAGAGAGTTGATGTCAGGCCACCAGAGAGATATTGGTTTGATGATATGGTGGGTTATGCACTACAGGTTGCAGAGGAAGTGGACACTTACGAGCCGTTTACTGACAGATAAACTATTTCAAGTTATGCGTCTGAGAAATGGTTTGCTACAATGGGAGATGAGATGGAATCTCATGAGAATAATCACACATGGGCTCTGGTCACACTACCACCTGGGAGAAAGGTTGTAAATTGCAAGTGGATTTATATGATAAAAAATGGCCAGTCACCGGAAGAGGGAGTTAAGTATAAATCACGAGTTGTTGCTGGATGTTCAGTCAAAGAGAAGGCGTGGACTAACAATGAGATCTTCTCACATGTGGTCAGACACACTTCTATTAGAGTGCTGTTGGCAATAGTAACACGTCAGGATCTGGAGTTTGAACAACTTTATGTGAAGACTGTTTTTCTTCATAGAGAGCTTGAGGAGGAGATCTATATGACTCAGCCTGAGGGTTTTCTAGTTCCTGGTAAAGAAGATAACGTGTGCAAGTTGAGGAAGTCACTTTATGGACTTAAGCAGTCTCCTAGACAGTTACAAGAGGTTTGATAGCTATATGGTCAAGTTGAGCTACGACAGGAGTCCTTATGACTATTGCGTCTACATGAGAAAGGTGGAGAATGGTTTGTATATCTACCTGGTGATGTATGTAGATGATATGCTGATAGCTGCCAAGAAGAAGTGTGATGTTCAGAAGCTTAAAGAGCTACTGAGTTCTGAGTTTGAGATGAAGGATTTGGGTGCTGCGAGAAAGATTCTAAGAATGAAGATCTTCAGGGATAGGTCGAAGAAGTTTTTCTTGTCACAAACCTACATAGAGAAGGTCTTGACGAGATTCGAGATGCTTAATGCTAAGCCTATCGTTACTCCATGTGCTGCAAACTTTCATTCTACCATGAGTGATGAAATGTCTGAAGGGAAAATCGATTATATGTCACGAGTTCCTTATGCTAGCTCTGTAGGAAGTCTGATGTATGTTATGGTCTGTACAAGACCAGATCCTGCACATGCAGTGAGTGTGGTGAGCATGTTTATGGTTCAGCCACGCAAGGAGCACTGGATGGCTGTGACGAGGATTTTCTGGTACCTTAAGGGTACATCCGATGTGGGTTGTCTATGGAGACAAGGATCTGAGACTGGTTATTGGGTATTCTGATTCTGATTATGCAGGAGATGTGGACAACAAGAGATCTATGACTGGTTACATTTTTACTTTGGGTGGTTCTGTTGTGAGCTGGAAGGTGACTTTGTAGTCGACAATGACTTTGTCTACTACTGAGGCAGAGTATATGGCATTGACAGAAGCTGCTAAGGAGGCGATATGGTTGAGAGGATTAGTCAGCGATCTTGGTCTTCATCATGATCAGGCTAATGTATACTGTGATAGCTTGAGTGCTATATGTTTAGCCAAGGATCAGGTTCATCATGAGAGAACCAAGCATATTGATGTAAGATACCACTTTTTGAGAAATGAGAAGAGGATTGAAGTGAAGAAGGTAGGAACAACTGATAATCCTGCGGATATGTTCACTAAGTCAGTTCCTCATAGCAAGTTCAAGTATTGTCTTGACTTGTTGAATATCTCAAGCTGTTAAATTTGGCCCTAATGGGCGTTTGGTCCTAAGGGGCATCTGGCTCGAAAGAGCATATGGCCCAAGTGGAGGCATCTCGCTCTAAAGAGCATCTGGCCCAAGTGAGAGCATCTGGCCCAAGTGAGGGCATCTGGCTCTAAGGAGCATCTGGTCCGACGAGACATCTGAGTTCGACAGAACATCTGAGGCAAAGAGAGAATCTGGTACATATGTATTATGGGCACGAAGAAGTGCATTATGGTACATCTGATTCTCGAGGATTCAAGTCAAGGTGAAAATTTGTTGAGTAAATGCCTTGAATCTATTGGGCCTTAGTATTTGAGGTTCATTAGTGCTAGAGTTTCTATGACACAACTATATATAAGTTGTGCCTCCTCTAAACCTAATTAGCAGCCGTAGAGAGAAAACCATATTTGTTTTTCTTCTAGACAGATCTCTGTAGTTTCCCCCATCAATAAAATACTCTCTTTGCCAATAGAAGTAGCCTATTGGTGAACCACGTTAAATTTTTGTGTCAATCTTTCTTATTCATCTAATCTATTTTGTTAATCTGTTTCTTTTCACATCCGTTGCAACATATACAACCTTTAAATAGACATGTTTAAAGTCATGAATCAGCGTTTCGCTGGCTGATCTCTTTCTAGCACCACATACCCATGGAGCTATCAACAGATTCCAGATTAACTTGGTACTTGTCATTCTTCTTCCAATTCACAACATCTTTTCCAGGCCTTGCTTTTTTGGATAACAACAACAACAATGATAATAATACATTGTACTCATTACTCGTACATAGATGCATCATATGAACCACCAGTTTACTTTAAATTCCTCTACTTGTTTTATACAATAAAAACTCAGAGAGTTATATTTTATTCATTCAGAGGAAGCCTTTGTCTTTAAGACTCTGGACCGTCTCCTTAACCGCATCTTCAACTGCAGTAAACCCCATCCCAAGCTCAATCAATCTCTTAGCCGCATCTTTACACGGCGTAAGCCCTGGTTGAGTTTCTTTATCAAACCTGTGAACATCAAACTCGGGGAAGAGTTTGGACACAAGAGCAGCGAACTCACTGAACTGATAAATCCCATTACTGCATAGAAACCGACCAGAAGCTTCAGGTGTTTCGAACAGCATCACGTGAGCTTTAGCCACGTCTCTCACGTGCACCACACCGAGCCAGTGATGCTCTTGTGTCTCGGTCGAGCCTTGTAAGAGCTGTAGCAAAACGGCGCAGCTTGCGTTAAGGCAAGGTTGCAGAAGTGGTCCGAGGCATGTGGATGGATGGATGGTCACAATGTTGGTCCCATGCTTCTCCGAAAATTCCCAAGCCGCTTTCTCAGCTAGTGTCTTCGAAATTGGATACCATTTCTAAAAATCGAAATCATAAACCGATAAAAACAAAATTAAAAGATTCCATACAGAAATTAGAAACCAGTGAAAACAAAATTAAAAGATTCCACAAGAATTACGTTTTTTGACATCCGCAAAAGTTACGTTCAATATCAAATTATAAACAGATAGATATATAACTAAGTACCATAAATTATGTTTAGATTCGAAATTAAACTAAAAATATGTAAAGTATAATAGAATGGTATATTATTGTGTTGTATGTTAATGATTTACAAGAAAATTGTATATATACACAAGACTTAGACCTATCTCAACTAGGAATATAACATATCTAAATCTTATGATATATATCCAAATCAACTAATACTTATCACAATAGGATTTATATAATATTCTTCGGTTTGGATTTCATAGAAGTCATGGGCTTCACTTCATTATCGGACTTCAACGATCTATAACACATGGTCCGCAAGATACACATTTTGCTCCCTAATATATCTCTAATAAAATACACAATTTACTTTATAATTGAAATTCTAAACCAATAAATATGATTAAAAGATGAAAAATATCTTCGGATAAATTTTTTTAAAGTTTTTGTCACAAAATAGTTTGGAGAAAAATAATCAAAATAGACTTTGTTTATTAAAGGGTGTAAATATACTTATATCATTTAGGTTAACTAATCTAGAATTAGAGTTTAGAGTTATGGGGTAAGATTTTGGAAGTAGAGTGTAAATTTAAAAAAAAAAATCAAAATAAAAAATCTATTTCAGTCATTTTTCTGGAGGATTATTTTTGTAACATAAACTTAAAAATGGTTATTTGAAAGATTTGTCCTTAAAAGATTATGTAATATGTTTAAAATTGAATAATAATCGAAGAAATAATCTTTATTTTTTAATACCTAATGTTTTAGGGATTTTTTTCTTTAAAATTAAATTAAATTTTAATTTTCAAAGTATAATTATTAACAATTAATGTTATATGACTATTAATATTATATATTTTTTATTTTATTATTGGTTACATTGGATTAATTAGAAAAATTGCCCTAAATAGAATAAAACCAAGTTTTCTTTCCAAATATAGACCCACGGCCCAACATGACAAAAACATTTCATTTAATGATGACAAATTACCTCGTTCCCCACTTTAAATTTAACCTAAATTATATTTAATAACTAAATCATTTCGACCAAAAAGAAAAGTATTGCTTCCGATGACGAAGTTGTGCCTCCGACGACGTAGTTGTGTTGTCTCGCTCTCGTCGTATCGCTGTCCGTCGTCTTGCCGTTCGTCGTCTCGCCTTCGTACAGTCGTCCATCGTCCTCAATCGTTGTCGTCTTAGCCCTTACAATCCGTCGTTCTCTATTCGTCTATGTATACCGTGTCTCCGATCTGATCAAGGTAAAATTATTTCCGATTTGATCAAATTAACATCATTTCAAACTTAAGATTAGATTGAAATTACTTAGTGAGATTAACACCATTTCCAATCAAATGAAATATTGGATTCAAAATTAACATTATTTCTGATCTCACTAAGTCTCATGATAGGTTGTTGCGATTGAAAATTTTTAGTTGTTTTGAAACTTAAGATTCGATTCTCTTCGTCTTCACCTTCTAGATTCACGAATTTACTTAAATGTCTATGTGGTTGGTCGTTTTGAGTTTTGCTTGTGATTTTTTAACAGATTTTTGACCTATGGCTGAAGTGTTTTGTGGACAATGGAACTCAAAAAAATCTCTCCAATGGGAGTTTAATGTTGATAGGAATATGAATGCATCTTCTATTTACTTAGAAAAAAATCTTCAGTGTGAAGATTTGACTAAGATGGTCTCAGAAGATTTTATTGTTAAAAAGGAAGAATCTGTTTGACTTATGGGATTTTGTTGGACATGAAATATATTGTTGAAAGTTTTTTCCTAGTCTCCATAGGCAATACTCGTCAATTCAGAAGTTTCATTGGAAAGATCAGAGCAGTTGATGGAATCTCTCGGTTATGTGTTAAGTTTTGTATGATTTTCTTCAACTAAATTATTCAGGATAGCTTTCCTATTTATGTATTAAACCTTCCAAAACAACTTGTCTTTTTGCAGGTTATTACTGATTCGACAAGTTTTAAGAAGCAAACTACTGCTACATTTACTTCTCATGTTCCTTTGAATGTTTTTCTAGTTTTTGGTTCTACTGTGCAGATAGAAAAACAAGTATATTGTTTCTAATTTTTTGTTTGTTTGTGTTTGTATAATTTCTATAATTAAATTACTCAGGATAACCTTTCTAACCATGTACTAGCCCTTCTTAAACAACTTGAATTTTGCTGACTCTTCCTTGTCAAAAGTGTCTCTGCAGTCCCTCATAATCCTATTCCAGATTTAAGTCATGCCCATATTGGACTTTCACCAACCACAACAGATATTAAAGTGAAAAACTATTTTAAGAGCAAAGCATAGTTAATGTTGAGGATGAAGAAATTGGCTTTAGAGTGGAAGTTTGAGTACAAGACTGTCTGTTCTAGCAAGTCAAAAATTGTATTGCAGTTTATTGGCGACAATTGCTTGTGGGGGATGTGTGCCACCAAGGTGGCTTATTCAGATTTTTTTGTGGTCAAGAGATATGTGTACGAGCACACACGTGATAAAACACACAGGAATGTGAACCACAAATAAGCATTCTCAAAGTTGATGGGTTCTTTGATATGCAGCAACTACAGAGAAAAGAAAGAAGGTCTCAAACCTAAACAGATCATTGAACAATTGAGGATACAACATGGTGTTCATATCAAGTACAAACAAGCATGGAGAGTGAGAGAAGAACCTCAGTTTTTGGTTAGATGGACTTCTGAATATAGTTACTACAATCTGTCAAGGTGGTTGTGCAAAGCTAAAGAGAAAAACCCTAGATCTATAACTTACCTAAAGATGGATGATGTTGGAAAGTTCAAGTACACATTCTTTGCTGGTGCATTGATAAGGGGTCTCTCATTGATGAAGAAAGTTAATGCAGTAGATGGTACATTTCTGACGAAAATTCAAGGGAACTTTATTGGATGCTTGAGCTAAAGACGGAAATTATCATCTATATCTCCTCACCTTTGCGGTAGTTGACTTAGAAACTGCTGAGTCTTGGAGATTGTTCTTTAGAGGTCTGAGCGAAATGATCTCCGATGCTTCGAATCTTGTGTTTGTATTAGACATAGCTATTTATATTGCTTCAGCGCTTGATGAGATTTATCCACTAACCCACCATAAAATTTGCATGATTCATTTGCTCACCAACATCACTTCTAAATATTAGAAGACTAGTTTGTTACCTCTGGTAGAAAGTGTTGCTAATGCCTATACACTCCATGAATTTAATTCAATCTTCAATGACATAAAGGATAAATATCTTGAATTGGCTAAGTATTTGGAAAATTCAGATTTTGGCAAGATGTTTTGTGCCTTCAAACAGGTACAATATGATGACCACAAGCATTACAAAGTCCTTAAATAATGTGTTGTTGCTTGCTCGTGAGTAACCACTAATCTTTCTTCTTGAAACGATTAGATTGACCCTCACGATTTGGTTTTTTGAGTGTCGTGAAGCTGCCGTAAAAATAAGCATCTAGTTACCCCAAATGTAGTAAAGAAGGTGATAGCCATGTTTGCTGATGTAATGGTGCTTAATGTTTATCAAGTTTATAAATGTGAGTTTGAGGTAAAAGACGAGATTATGAAATATGTTGTTGATTTGGAGAAGAAGCACTACACTTGCAATGTTTTTGAAATCGATAAGATACATTGCATTCACGCACTTGATGTTGTTAAGTGTTTTAAGAGAGATGAATATGGTTACGTAGATGCTTTCATTCGACAGAAACATGGGCTAAACCTTATACTGAAAACATACATCCTGGTGGAGAGTTATCAACGGCTACCTATCCAGAGATATGGAAGACTAGAGGAAATCTTTGCAACTCAAATTTTGTATTATTCTCAGCGTGATTATCCACATCGTTTTTAATCGACTTCAGTAGCAAAATTTAAGTTTCCATTCCCCATGGATATGTCATCAAGACATAGACATCCATATCATGTGCTTTGTTTACATAATCCAAAGGGAAATTCCATGTTTGCTCTTCTACAGCAATATGCCCTCAATCATGAGGATCAGAAGCATCTTTTCTTGTGTTTCTAAGCTGCTTCTTTAGGTCTTGTAACCTATGAAGATCTTTTAAGAAATTCCACTTTAATCTCTCGTTTTCCTCTCATGGTCTTTCTACTTCACCAATACATTTCAAACCAGTCAACATGTGGAATTTTCTTATAGAGAACCTCATTAGTTGGGCACCGAAGTGGAACCAAACCTCATTGTCTTTGACAGTAACGATGCTTTTTGTGAGAATGCCGTAGACAATCTATACTGATAAATTCATTCCCCTCTTCGTGAGCCTTATTACAGGTCCCATAAACGACCCTCAGACTCTTATGATCTCTTCTCTTGTTAGAATACTCTAAACAATCTTGATATACACATAGGTTGAATGTTGGTTTATTGACACTCTTTCTTTTGGCTCTGAATCAATAGGGTACTTCAGCCCAGGCACTGCTAGTCTTGAGGGTAATGATTCTCCCATCTTGTTTTTATCTTGCGTAAACAAAATTTTTTTTTTTCAAAATTTGTTATTCACCGATTATCTGGAAGACTTTCCTTATATAATACAAATCCTTCATGAAATGAAAATTTATCCTAAATCTGAAGTTTCACAAGCACAAACAATCTAAAAATCGACTCAATTTGACTTCACAGTCAACTCATGTTTCATAATCTTATGCATTATTGATGCAACTCTATCAATACCTCAGAATCCCTAAACATTTTACAAAAATTCATCCTAAATCTGAACTCGTCTTACCTTGTTTATTAAAAATGAAGAAGCTTTTGAGATGGCAACTTCGTGTCTTTCGCCAAAGAAGATGACGGTGGTAAATTCTCCGGGATTTGTCTTTCGTCATTGAGAGAAGAAGCGACGAGTCGCACAAAGTCGAGAGATTTCCTCGTCTTAGTGCCTCCGTCGTGAGAAAGAGAAATCTACCACCGTTATCTTCTCCGGTGAAAAAGCACAAAGCTAGCATCTCAAAAGCTGCTTCATTTCTAATAGATGAGGTAAAACGAGTTCTAATTCAGGATGAATTTTGTAAAATGTTTAGGGCTTATGAGCTATTGATAGAGTTGCATCGATAATGCATAGGATTGTGAAACATAAGTTAACTATGAAGTAATTGAGTTGATTGCTAAATTTTTTGTGCTTGTGAAAGTTTGGATTTAAGATGAATTTTCATTTTAGGAAAGATTTATATTGTTTCAGGAAATCCTTCCAGATAATCGGATGGTAACAAATTTTGAAAAAAAATTCCTTGTTTACGCAGGATAGAAACAAGATGGGAGAATCATTACCATCAAGACTATCATTGTCTGGGCTAAAGTACCTTATTGGTTCAGAGTCAAAAGAAAGAGTGTCGATAAACCAACATTCAACCTATGTGTATATCAAGATTGTTGAGAGTATTTTAACAATAGAAAAGTTCAAAAAAATCTGGGGGTCGTTTATGGGACCTGTAATAAGGCTTACTGAGAGGGGAATGAATTTATCAGTGAAGATTGTCTACGGCATTCTCACAAAAAGCATTGTTACCGTCAAAGACAAAGAGGTTTAGTTCTACTTCGGTGTCTATCCAATGAGGTTCTCTATAAAAGAATTCCACATATTGATGGGTTTAAAATATAGTGGGGAAGTAGAAGAACCACGAGGAGAAAACAAGAGATTTAAGTGGAACTTTCTAAAGAGTCTCATATGTTACAGGACGTGGAGAAGTAGTTCAGAAACACAAGAGAAGATGCTTCTGATGAGATTTTTTGCCTTTCAATGCTCCTCTTGATTGAGAGCATATTGTTACGGAAAAACAAGACATAGAGTTTTCCTTTGGATTATGTGAACAAAGTACAAGATATGGATGTCTTGATGACATATCCATGTGGAAGAGAAGCTTATATCTTGTTGCTAGAGTCAATTAAAAACGTTGTGGACAATTATTTCGAAAATACTAGAAAATTTGAGTTGCAAGAATTTCCTCTAGTCTTCAATCTCTGGATAAGTAGGCGTTGATAACTCTCCACCAGAGTGTATGCTTTCAGCATAAGCTTTAACATATGTTTCTGTCGAGTGAAAAGCATCTACGTGACCGTATTATCTCTTTTAGAACGCTTAGCAACAACAAGTGCTTTAATGCAAAGTAGCTTGTCGATGTCTAAAACATTGCAAGTGCAGTGCTTCTTCTCCAGATCAACAATATACTTCATAGTTTCATCTTTTACCTCAAACTCATATTTATCAATTTGATAAACATTAAGCATCATTGCATCAGCAAACCTGGCTACCACTTTCTTTACTACATTTAGGGTAACTAGATGCTTATTTTTTGCAGCAGCTTCACGGCGCTCAAAAATAAATAAATCATGAGGGTCAATCTAATCGTCTCAAGAAGAGAGATTAGTGGCAACTCACGAACAAACAACAACACATTATTTTAAAAAATCTGCAATGTTTGTGGTCATCATATTGTACATGTTTGAAGGCGCAAAGCATCGTGCCTACTTCCGAAAATCTGAATCTTCTAAATACTTAGCCAATTCAGGACATTTATCCTTTATGTCACTGAAGATTGAATTAAATTTAAGGAATGTGTATGCATTAGCAGCATTTTCTACCAGAGGTAACAAACCAGTCTTCGAATATTTAAGAGTGATGTTAGTGAGCAAATGAATCCTGCAAATTCCATGGTGGGCTAGTGAATAAACCTCATCAAACGCTGAAACAATAGAAATAACTCTGTCTGATACAAACACAAGATCAGAAGCATTGGGGATCATTTCGCTTAGACCTCTAAAAAACCATCTCCAAGACTCAGCAGTTTCTAAGTCAACCACCCAAAGGCGCGAGGATATAGCTGATAATTTCCGTTTTGAGCACAAGCAGCCTATAAAGTCCCCTTGAATGTTCCATTCAGAAGTGTACCATCTACTGCAATAACTCTCCTCATCAATGAGAAACCCCTTATCGATGCACCAAAAGCAAAGAATGTATACTTTAACTTTCCAACAACATCTATTTTTAGGTAAGTTATAGATTCAGGGTTTTTCTCTTTGGCTTTGCACAACCACCTTGACATATTGTAGTAATTATCTTCAGAAGTCCCTCTAACCAAAAATTGAGCTTTTTTCTCACTCTTCAAGCTTGTTTGTAGTTGATATGAACACCATGTTGTATCCTCACTTGTTCAATGATTTGGTTAGGTTTGAGATCTTCTTTTTTTTCCGTAGTTGATGCATGTCAAAGAACCCAACAACTTTGCAGATGCTTATATGTGGTTCGCATTCCTGTGTGTTGTATCACATGTATGCTCGTGCACATATCTCTTGACCACAAAAAATTTTGAACAAGCCACTTTGGTGGCACGCATCCCCACGAGCAATCGTCGCCAACACACCGCAATACAACTCTTTACTTTCTAGAACAAACAGTCTTGTACTCTAACTTCCACTCTAAAACTCATTTCTTCATCCTCAACATTAACTCTGTCTTGCTCTTAAAATAACTTTTTACCTTAATATATGTTGTGGTTGGTGAAAGTCCAATATGAACATGACTTAAATCTGGAATTGGATTAAGAGGGACTGCAGAGACACCTTAACAAGGAAAAATCCGTAAAATTCAAGTTGTTTAGGAAAGGTTAGTAAATGGTTAGGATAGCTATCTTAATTAATTTAGTTGAAATCATACTAACACAAACAAAAAAATTTCAATCGCAACAACATATCACGACACTTAGTGAGATCGGAAATAATGTTAAGTTTGAATCCAATCTTTCATTTTGATTGGAAATGATGTTAATTTCATTAAGTAATTTCAATCTAATCTTAAGTTTGTAATGATGTTACTTTGATCAGATCGAAATAATGTTACCTAGATCAGATTGAAGACAAGAGATACAGAGAAGGATCGAGGACGACGAATCGCAAAGGCTAAGAAGACAACGATCGAGGACGATGGACGATCGTACGGAAACGAGACGACAGACGGCGAGACGGAAGCAAGACGATAGAGAGAGAGAGACGACACAACTTTGTGGGAGGCACAGTTTCGTAATCGGAGGCAACAATTTTTTTTGGTCAAAATGATTTAATTATTAAATATAATTTAAGTTAAATTTAGATTATGGTAACAAAGTAATTTGTTATCATTAAATGAGATATTTTTGTCAAGTTAGACTTTGGAATCTATATTAGAAAAGAAAACTTGGTTTTAGGCTTTGGAATCTATATTAGAAAAGAAAACTTGGTTTGAGTCTATCTACGACCATTCCTCTAATAACTAACTTTTGATGTGTTTTATTAAAAGTTATGAAAATTATAGAGCATATATTATTTTGAAACGAGAGAGCATCTATACTATATAAAAGTTGAGGCTATAAGCCATTGACAGCGTCCACGTAGGATGTTAAACGACCAATCAAAATATGACAACTTACTTTTTAATTTACTATTTCTAAAAATGTTAACATTACCAAAATTGTTTTATTTCAAAATAAATTGTAAATCAATATTAAATATAGTAAGATTACAAAAATAAAAACATTATATATAATTTAACTTAATATATTAAATATTTCGAAAATAATCATAAGATAATTAACAACAATGCTAATTATTTTGAAAATGCAATAGTTTTCAACAATTTTAGCTATATAAATTTAAAACATGTGGTTTTTAAAGTTTAAGTTATATGCTATTGAAAATATTCACAAATTATATTTACTGTATATAATTTGATGGTATAAATCATTAAAAGTGTTTTATGCTATATAAAAGTTGAGGCTATAAACTGTTGAATGTAACACATAGGATTTAAAATAACCAATTATATTATGAAAAATTACTTTTTTGATTTGCTATTTCTAAAAATGTAAACATTACCAAAATCGTTTATTTCAAATATAATATAAATCTATATCAAATATGGTAAACTTACAAAAATAAAAACATTATATATAATTTAACTTACAGATTTTCAAATATAACCATAAAATAACGAAAAACAATGATAATTATTTTAAAATGTAATAATTTCTAATAATTTTAAAAATATAAATTTAAAACATGTAAGTTTAGGTTATATTCTAATCAAAATATTCACAAATTACATTTACTATACATAAATGATATTAATCATTAAGCGTGTTCTATACTATATAAAGTCGAGGCTATAAGTCATTGAGAGTGTCTACATAAAATTAAAAATAACCAGTCATATTATGACATGCTATTTTTTTAATTTACTATTTTTAAAAATGTCAATATTACCAAAATTGTTCCTTTCAAATAAAATATAAATCATTGTAAAATATGGTAAACTTACAATAAAAAATTAAATGTAATTTAACTTAATATACTATAGATTTTCGAAAATAATCATAAAAATAGCTAACAACAATGATAATTATTTTTAAAATACAATAATTTCCAACAATTTTAACTATATACATTTTAAACATGTGGTTTTAAAGTTTAGGTTATATGAAATTTCACAAATTACATTTACTTTATATAATTTGACGCTAAAAATTATTAAGAGTGTTCTATACTATATACAAGTTGAGGCTATAAGCCATTGAGGGTATCCACAAAAATCTAAAATAGTTATACCTCTAGTTCTAAAAATGTCAATATTACAAAAATAGTTTATGTCAAAATAAAATATAAATCAATATCAAATATGGTAAAATTAAAAAATAAAAACATTATATATAATTTTAACTTAATGTATTATAGATTTTCGGAAATAATCATAAACATTGCTAACAACAATGATAATTAATATTAAAATGCAATACTTTCAAACAATTTAACTATATAAATTTTTTACATGTGCTTTTTAAAGTTTAGGTTATGCTATTCAAAATATTCACAAATTCCATTTACTATATATAATTTGACGCTATAAATCATTAAGAGTGTTCAAATATTGAAAGCACCAACTATAAATCATTATTTTATTATTATTTAAAACGAATAACAACAAAAAATAGTTCGATATAGAAATTAAATAGTTGAAAGATTAACATAAAATTAACTAGAGAAAAAATTTTAAAGAACACAAAAATTTCGAATAAAGAAAGTATGAATCTAAAAATACATGATTTCAAAATTTAGGTTATATATTATTTAAACCGATCACATACTACATATAACATTAATAATATACCAGACCAGCATCCTAATTTCGAATTAACAAAATATATGAAAACATAAAAAAATTCCCAAAAATTCACAATAAATTCGTTAAAACTTAGTACTATTTACAAATAATAATGACACTATAATATAGTCTTGGGTAGAACATAAAACAAAGATATAGCGAATATTCATTATACATTAGTCAATTGGAAACTATATTAACTAATAAAACAACATAGTCCCAACATTAATTCATAATGTAACTAGCTCAAGTAGATATATATCTAATATTAGAACTTTTATATATTATTATTTCATCAAAATTTATTATTTAATTTTTGTTAAAATTCTATAGATTATTTCCCTTTTTCTTATATCTAAAAAAACTTTAACACTATTTAAATTCATCAAAATGTTTATTAGGATTCAAACTTAAATATTATACTATCAGATATGCATTTAAAAATAAAAAAAGGGTTTTAAAATACATATATGTACACAATAAGTATATAATAATTATATTCTCATGTAAAAATTTTGTAAATACAAAACAAGGTAAGATATTGTGCAAATGAGACAATATTTTATATCACTCAAATATAAAAATAAAAATAAAAAATAAAATATCCATACAAATGTACAAATAGTTAATATGCATCGAATATTATATATATATATATATATATATATATATATATATATATTTTTTAATTATGATTAATAAACAATATAAGTATGTTTATAAAAACACATATTCATTTACATATACAAACAAAAATATTTAAATAATAGTTATTTTAAAGTATAATTGTATGTAACTTAAATAAAATAATAATAAATCATTTTTTGAAGACAAATTCATAGAAACATCTATATAACAAATTCATCTTTTATTATTGTAAGAGTAAAATAAAATAAAACTAATTATTCAAATAAACTCGAGCGTAGCACGAGTTGAAAATCTAGTATAACTAAAAGATTCCATAAAAACTATGTTCCAAATCGAAATTATAAACCAATAAATAAATAATTAAAAGATTCCATATAGTAATTATGTTTAAACCGAAATGAACGAACCTGCATCGACTTGCAAAAGTCGAGATCGGTCCACGACGACTCATCGACGGGTTCTCCTTCCGGCCAATTAGGGTTCGGAACAAAAGCCGAAATAGAGGAAGTGATCACCACGCGCCTCACGTTGAACCTATTAGCTGCTTCCAGCACATTGATCGTTCCCTTAACCGCCGGTTCGACCAGCTCCTTCTCTGGATTCTCCGGTGGATCCAACGTACAAGGTGACGCCACGTGGAACACTCCCGAGCATCCGTCTACGGCTCTGGCAATGGCGTCGGAGTCTAGGAGATCGGCTTCGAAGATCTTGATCTCGGTGTTTGTCGGGTCGGATCTCGGTAGGTTGAGGAGATGACTCGGGTCGGATCCTGGGTAGATAGAAGCATGGATTTTGGTGTATCCGTGGTCAAGTAATGTTCGGATAATCCAAGATCCGATGAAACCGTTGGCTCCGGTTACACACACTGTCTCCTTCGCCATTGATGATAACGTATGAGCTCACAGATCTATTCTTATGAAATGCTTGATTTTTAGTGGGTGAAGCTTCGGTGGTATTTTATTTTTAGGATTAAAATTGGGATATTTTTGTTTTTTTTTTAAAATAAACACTTTGCCTGTGTTGCTAGAAAAAAAGAAACACACACACACTTTGCCTGTTAAAAAGGTTGCTTTTTTCTTACCAGAGAGAGAGACTTATGTCGGAATTGCATTATCCACTAGTTATACATTTTCAAATTTTGCAACGAATTAATCCACTACTATTATGACAGCCAAAAGTCTCTTTTTTAAACCTCCAGTTAGTTGAGAATTCTTGCAAGAAAGTGGCTAGTCGTATTAACGTTAGAGTTCATAGATTTGGTTCCTCTTAGGTCACTTCCATCCATAAGAACCCCTTAGTTTAAAAAAAATATTAAAAACAAACCAATCATGGGTCGCCACGTGTCAGTGGAATCCACGAAACAATGCAAAAATCGATTTTTAATTTGAGATTTTTAGAACCGGGTTCTTAAGAAAAATGATGGACCCACCACCTTTTTGAATTAAAAAAATCCTAAAAACCCTTTGATGGAGGTGCTTTTAAATCTCTATTAACGTTAAAGTTCATAGATTTGGTTCCTCTTAGTATTTTGCAGTCATTTGATATTTGGTATGAAATTCTGAAACTTTTAGTTTATGATCAATTTGGTTAGCTTTTTTGTTATTAGAGATATGGATCTGATGAATGTCCATTTAACATTTTGCAACCACTGCTCTCTGCTTTTTTTGTTTTCTTTTTCGTAGCATATCCAGAGACAGAACCTCCAAGAATCAAATCGAATGTGAAGCATGACTTGCAGCTTCTCATGTTATGGAAGACATGTACTAGTGTGATCTACTATATATCTTAACTAAATTATGTTCACTGAACATATCTCTAAGCCCTGGAATGTTATGTTACATCCAGAACGGGAGGATCTCGCTGTTGGAATGAAAAACTTATTAGAAATGGAGAAAGTGTTTAAGTGTTTGAAGAGAAGAGATTTTATGAAGAGGAAACTTCTTATTACTTGGATGATTCTTGAAAACTTGGATGATACAAAATGAGAAGAGAGTGGAGGTATTTATAGCCTCCAAAATACAAAATATCTTACATATTTTATTCTTAAATCTAGATAATTCTACTAAAATATCTTGATATTTTTATTCTAATTATCTAGATAATTCTATGAAAATATCTAGATTTTTATCTTAAGGAGGTGGAAGATTTTTCTAGATAAATTCTAGAACTTGGGTCAAATTGGGCTAACATGATTATTAGATTATTAGCCCCAATGATTAACCCAAATCAAGTTTATGTTTCAACACCCTCCCTTAAACTTGATTTGGTTACTCCGAGTAAGCTCCTCATCTTGATAAAGTCTTCACGCTTGAGTGGTTTGGTGAAGATATCAGCTACTTGATCATTTTGTCTTCACATACTCCAATGCACATCCATCTTGCAACACATTCTCGAATGTAGTGATAACGAGTATCAATGTGCTTACTCCGATCATGGAAGACTGGATTCTTCGCCAATGCTATTGCCGACTTGTTATCAATAAAGATCTTCGTGGCTCCTCTTGTGGTAGGCTCAACTCCTTTAGCAAGTTTTCGTAACCAAATAGCATGGCAAACACATGAAGTAGCCGCTACGTACTCCGCTTCACAAGTAGAGAGGGTAACAATTGGTTGCCTTCTTTGACATCCATGTGAAAGCGGTTTCTCCAATGAAAAACACGAAGCCACTTGTGCTTTTTCGGTCATCAACGTCTCCACTCCCAGTCACTATCGCTATATCCAAAAAGCTTGTAATCGTCAGAGATAGAGTAATACAAGCCAAAGTTGATTGTACCTTTGATATAGCGTAAGATCCTCTAGCTGCCTTGAAATGAGTTGTTGTTGGATGCTCCATATATCGACTCACAACTCCAACTGCGTGTAGGATGTCGGGCCTTGTGCAAGTTAGATAACGTAGACTTCCAACTAAGCTCTTAAAAAGTATTGGATCAAACACTCTCTCCTTCTTCTTCTTTTGACAACTTGACTCCACATTCCATTGGTGTGCAAACTGGATTTGAGTCTTCCATCTTGAACTTCTTAAGCACTTCTTTAGCATATCCTTCTTGAGTGATGAAGATTCCATTTTCTTCTTGCTTTACTTCAATGCCAAGGTAGTATGACATCAATCCAATATCAGTATCTCGAACTCCTTTGTCATCTCCATCTTGAAATCTTCAAACATAATCGGATTGTTGCCAGTGAATATTAAGTCATCCACATACAAGCATGCAATCAATATATCATTGTTTTGGGTTTTGATATAAAGTGCATGCTTATATGGACACTTGATGAAGTCTTTCTCCTTGAAGTACTTATCAATCCGAGTGTTCCATGCTCTTGGTGCTTGCTTTAATCCATAAAGTGCCTTCTTCAGCCTTAAGACTTTGTCTTCTTCACCTTTGACTATGTAGCCTTGTGGTTGCTCAATGTAGACTTCTTCCTCAAGGTCTCCATTTAAGAAGGCAGATTTGACATCCATTTGATGTATCTTCCATCTCATTTGGGCTGCCAATGAAATGATTAGTCTAACTGTTTCTAAACGAGCAACTGGAGCAAATACCTCATCATAGTCGATTCCAGCTCTTTGACTATAACCTTTTGCCACCAGTCTCGCCTTGTATCTTTCAACTTCTCCTTTAGAGTTCTTCTTTGCCTTGTACACCCACTTCACACCTATTGCCTTATGCCCATTAGGAAGTGAAGCCAATTCCCATGTATCATTCTTTTGGATTGACTTGATTTCTTCATCCATTGCAGTTTTCCATGACTTCTTTTTTTGAGCTTCTTCAAAGTTCATAGGCTCGCAATCCGCAAAAAGGCAAAATAAAGTGAGATTGTCTTGATTTTCGGTTACCTCATAAATTTCTTGTAGACTTCTAAAACGTGGAGTCCTTTCACTTGAGCTTTCATCCCCTTGAGAACTTGGTGTTGGTGAAATTGGTGGTGTAGCTGGTTCTTCTCTTATTTGCTCCAAGTTCTCTTCTTCAAAAGATGGAAAGAAGTTGTAGTCTTCATTATTTGATCTCCAATCCCATTCTCCTTCTTCATCAAAGATGACATTCCGACTTATAATTGTCTTCTTTGTTTTAGGATTGTAGAGTTTGTAGCCTTTGGAGTTAGCATCATACCCAATGAAAATGTACTTCTCACTTTTGTCGTCTAGTTTGCTCCGCTTCTCGTCTGGAACGTGAGCGTGAGCAAGGCTTCCAAAGACTCTTAGGTGTGAGACACCGGGCTTCCTTCCACTCCAAGCTTCTTGTGGTGTCTTTCCAGAAACGCTCTTCGTTGGAGATCGGTTTGATATGTACACCGCACACGCGACTGCTTCTGCCCATAACTCCTTTGGTAGATTCTTACTCTTGAGCATGCTTCTTGCCATCTCAAGAATAGTCCTATTCTTTCTTTCCGCTACTCCATTTTGTTGAGGGGTTCTTGGCACCGTCAATTGTCTTCGAATACCATTATCTTCACAATACTTCAAAAATTCCTTGGACATAAATTCTCCTCCCCGATCGGATCTCATGGTCTTAATCACAAGACACTTTCCTTCTCAACTTGGGTTTTAAACTTTTTGAAATTTTCAAACACTTCTGATTTTTCTTTCAAAAAGTAAACCCATGTTTTTTCTTGAAAAATCATCAATAATGAGAAGGAAGTAGTTACTCTTACCAAGTGAGCTTGGTTTGATTGGGCCACATACATCTGTATGTATGAGCTCTAATGGCTTTCTTGCTCTTGTCTCCGACTCCTTTGGAAAACTCATTTTGAATTGCTTTCCAAGTAAACACCCTTCACACACTTGATTTGGATGGTTGATGCAAGGTAATCCTCTCACCATTTGTTTCTTAGAAAGTAGCTCTAAGCCTCCAAAGTTTAGATGCCCAAACCGAAGATGCCAAAGCCATGACTCCTCCTTGTAGCACATCTTGAGACATCGTGTAATGTCATTTTGAATGTTTAGGACAAACATTCTATTGCTTGACATTGGTACTTTTGTGATGAGATTATTTGCATTATCTCTTAGAGTAAGGTTATTATCCTTTAGTCGAATATCATAACCTTTCTCCAAGAGTTGTCCTAGGCTCAAGATGTTGGTCTTCATGCTTGGGATGTAATAAACATTAGAAATGAATTGATGATCTCCATTTTTCAAGCGGATGAGAATATTACCTTTACCTTTCACCTCCATCTTCGATTCATCTCCCAAAGCTACATTGGTTTTCACCGATTCATCAAGCTCCACAAACATGCTTTTATTCCCACACATGTGATTGCTAGCACCACTATCAAGGTACCATCTTCTAACTTCATTTGGCTCATCCTTTTTGTACGCCATCAATAGCATATCTTCTTCTTTACTCCTTTCTTCAACATAGTTAGACTTCTCTTCAACTCTATTATTGTTTGGAGTTTTGCATTCAGAAGCATAATGTCCAAACTTTCCGCAGCTATAGCATTTGACGTTTGATTTATCGTACCTTGATTTTGCATTTCCTCTTCCACGACCTCTTGATGAGCTCTCTCCTCTTTGGTTAAAGTTGTCTTCATATGGTCTCCAACCTCGTCCATTTACACCACGACCTCGTCCTCTGAAATGACCACCACCACGTCTTGGATGATTTCGACTACTTTCTTCTTTGTGATCAATTCTCATCTTGAGAACTTGCTCAACAATATCCTCTTTCTTCTTCCTCTTTTCTTCATAAGCTTGTAGTGATCCAAGAAGTTGCTCCATCGTCATTGTCTCCAAGTCTTTTGTCTCTTCAATTACGGTAACAATATGCTCAAATTTTGAATCCAGCGATCTAAGAACTTTCTCCATGATTCTCACCTCATCTAACTTCTCACCATTTCTTTTTAGGTTATTAGTAACCGTCAAGACTCTTGAGAAGTAATCTGAGATGAGTTCACCTTCCTTCATTTGTAATGACTCAAATTCTCCTCGTAAAGTTTGTAGACGTACCTTCTTAACTTGTTCTGCTCCCTTGTAAGAGGTCTGAAGCTTCTCCCATGCTTCTTTAGACGTCTTTACTCCAGCAACCTTCTCAAATGTATCTTCATCTAAACCTTGATAGATTAGACAGAGAGCCTTCTTGTCTCTCTTTCTTGAATCTCTCAAACTATCTCTTTGAGCTTGAGATAAACCACCATCATTCTCTGGTTCAATGAAGCCTTTCTCAACTATCTCCCATACATCATGTGCTCCTAAGATAGCCATCATCCCTTAAACTCCAATTGTCATAGTTGCTCCTTGTGAGCATTGGAACTTGGAAGGGAACACCACTACTTGCCATCTTCAAAATGATCTTGTAGCTCTGATACCACTTTGTTGGAATGAAAAACTTATTAGAAATGGAGAAAGTGTTTAAGTGTTTGAAGAGAAGAGATTTTGAAGAGGAAACTTCTTATTACTTGGATGATTCTTGAAAACTTGGATGATACAAAATGAGAAGAGAGTGGATGGTATTTATAGCCTCCAAAATACAAAATATCTTACATATTTATTCTTAATCTAGATAATTCTACTAAAATATCTTGATATTTTTATTCTAATTATCTAGATAATTCTATGAAAATATCTAGATTTTTATCTTAAGGAGGTGGAAGATTTTTCTAGATAAATTCTAGAACTTGAGTCAATTTGGCGGCTAAACATGATTATTAGATTATTAGCCCAATGATTAACCCAAATCAAGTTTTATGTTTCAACACTCGCACGGCTAAGT
>CAJHQP010008277.1:0-27833 GCA_905132765.1 Moricandia arvensis
ACCCTCTCTTGCCTAGTCTACACTCTCTAACTTGAACGGCTTTCCGGCTTTCTTGGTGCATTGCGCTTGGCCTCTGTTTTGTGGGACTGTAAGCCTGAAAGTGAACATTTTTGTCAGACTTGCTTTCCGTTTAAACACTGAAGAAACTCTGATTTCCATACAACGATAGTCGGCTTGTGTAGATATCGCGCGGTTGCCTTTGGGCAGTTCTGACAATTTCTCAGACCCCTATCTGCTTATGCAACTGACTTCTCTCACAAACCTCTTCTCTTTACAGCACCTCGTTCCTCGATTGACTCATACCTCAACACCTCATTCAGAAAATTCCTCGGTTGTAGCTACTTCTGAGACTAAAGACGAAGGTTGTCCACGTACTCTATCCTCAAAACGCGAAAGATTTGTCGCTCAGTAGCTTCCTCTTGTAGAGCTTTCACGCACAGATTCAGAGTTCAACAGAGAGCTGCCAGTAGATGCGTTATGTTTAGACACTGCCAATTTCAAATAATGCAGCATCTCTACCGGCACTTGTCAAGCTACCTGTCGATAGACCTATGACAGAGTTCTGGCTTGTGAAATCATTTCATCTGTCAGACAATGGAACTCTTGCAGGTATGCGCGTCTACGCCTGTTTAGTGTTTGCACCAAATATTCCATCTCCCCTACTTCCGATATCTGAAGGTTCAGCAGATACACTCTTCCATATAGAGAGCGCCGACTGGCACTGAAGAATCATGAAATAAACGTAACTAATAATCAAAACACTTGAATATGTTACCTTTCTATTTCAACAGGTGTTGCCCTGATTTTGGCAGCACCTTCATCGAGCTCCTCTTGTTCAATCTTCAGTAGCACAGTTTCTTTTGCTTTACACATAGGACGAGCTCCTCACCATTGTTGAAGCGTATGGCTCCTTTGTTCAGTGATATGAGGCCTCCGCATCATTCACGCTGTGATGAAGAAAGCAATAGATGTCACCGGTCTCGTCAGCAACTCAATGCATTTTGGAATGCAGACACTACGAACAGACAAAAGTTCTATACACCCTAGACATTTGCGAGACGAGACTACTGAAGATGTTCTGCATGCTGCTAAGCTCGTGCATTGTTCTCAAGATAACAACTCTACAACAGCTCGCATTTTCATAAACCACATCTCACTCAACGAAATGTTTGCATCAGGGTGCTTTGAATCTCATCAGCTGTGACAACTGGACCTGATCAGCTGTCAGTTTACCTCTAAATTCTGGAGATCGGGGTGCTACTTCTCTCTCTGTGGTGCGGAAACAACTGAAGCTCTCTATAAACTCTGTATCAAACAGCAGAAGTACATCAATAATTAGTTTTCACTTTTCAGGCTTTCATCATCTTCCTCTGCCAGCTCTGTTGCTAAGCTACTATACTAGTACGACTACTCGAAGTACGAGACATTGAGAGTGATCGTCGGCACAATATTACCTTCTTATTCAACACAGTCGTGCTCTTAACACTAGGCCATTTTTGCTAGCATCTCTTCTCCAGCTCTGAAAGTGCTTTAAGTCCTCACAGACGCACGTCTCGCTCGCAGATGTCGCAACACTCTGCGTTCGGCCTCATCCTTGTAAGTGTCCATAATTCTACGCGTGTCTGAGCATGAGGCCAATGTCATAGTCATTTGTCCTCTGTTTGGAATTTCTTCATCACGCTTCACCAGCTTGACTCACCACATGGAGTCATTTTTCGTCCCGGACATAACCTAACAAAGTGAATAAGCACCATAGTTAACACAACTTTTCCAGGTTTTGATCACACTCATCTCGCACAACACAATGTACCTTCTGTCTCTGTCCTGGTTTTCTCTCCAGTGACTAAAGGCATAAGTTCAGCTCGCTGTTAACAAGACCTGTTGTGCTGTGAGACAAAATAAATCGTGGTTTTGGATGAGAATCTAGTAAAATCACAAGTCACGTATACACTACTTTCGCAGCGACGGCTACCGTGGACACAAGTACTCGCAGCTTAGTTTGTCTCACCTGTCCTTGATTTACCACCGACCAAGCTTCTTGCTCTTGATGGCCGACTTTTCCTGACCAGATGCGGTAGTTCCAACTAATTTTAACTTCTTTCTTCCTGCAATGAGAGCCATCAACACACAAAACATCTAAAACAAATGCAGATCAACACAATGCAACATCCAACCTCTTAATGTTTTCTGCATCATTGCCTCTGCTTGTGACGACTGTGGCTGTTTTCTCGCCATCCAGCACAGACAGAATTCTTCCCTGTAGAACGTTAGATGCCACCTTAGTCTTGTCGTTATACGATACTCTCAGTTCGTGCTGATGCGAGAATGTTTTCCTTGTCTATCCTCCTGCACTGTTGCACGCAACAATATAACAACCAAAATGTGTGTTACGCGCACTCGTCACTTATACAGCGGTAAATCAATCTCTTGAAGCAGTAAATAACCTGCTTGCTGTCTCTTGAGTAATATGTGCTAGTGCTTTTGCTTCTGACTCTCTCTCGTTCTTATTTGAATACACTTAAATGAGCATTCTCCTCACTGTTCTTTGCGTTGTTCATCAGATGATCCTTTCTAGCCTAACACAGCACGAGGGAAGCATACCTGACTGTAAATCAAGCAAAGCAACTATCTACTTCTTCTTGACGTCACGAACGAAACTATACTTTCAACTGGTTGATCCTCTCTTCTACTCTGCTGAAGCTGCACATACTCTCAACCTTAACTATGAATTTTCTTGCTTTGGCTACTGGGCAATCGAAGCCTCAGCAAACGCACCAAAAGAGTCAACGGCATACGCCAAAACAAACTATGCAACTCTGCTTGATTCTGAGCATGATTGAGAGCAACTAAAACGAAGTGGCTTACCACTGTATTTTTGAGATCAATCGCAAGCTTCCAGCAAAACGATTCAACATTTAATTTCTAGACAATTTATAAGAAGATTCATCATTTTCTCTTCTTCTGCTGCTCACATACTCAGAAATACACGACAACCCTAACCAGCTCCTATTTTCCGACTGAGAGCACCTGCAACGATCCTTGAACATAATTCAAATGACATGAATGACGAAAAACGCTACGAGAGAGGCTGATGAACAGAGGGCTTCGAATCGTTCGTTTATCGCATGCTTCGTCTCTTCGTTTTCGAGTATCGTACATTTGACGCCGTCGAACTCATCCAAGTTTCATCTATCATCGCTCGTCGCGGAACGCAGCGGTCTTGCTCCTCCTCGTCGTATCCATCCATAATCGCACGAAAAATACCAGACGAGACGAAGATTGACGAGTGACGAAGCCACGGTCTTTCTCATTAAATACGGCCCGAGCCGGTTATGTGCACACAGCTTTCCGCATGTGACCAGCACTCTCTCTTAACCGCATTCTTGTCTTTCTTCTTCCTCACCTCGTCTCTAACGCCTATGTTGACGCTCCGAGTTTGACTCTCGATCATTCGCACAACGGTGGCCGTTTTTACGGTTTATAACAATATCACAATGGCTGCACCGCAGTCGTCTTGCTGCGAACATGCTCTTATCGACTAATACTCCATAATTAAAGCCAAAGCTACGAATTAGAGATGTTAATCCCGGTACAATATTCAGCCCAGCCAGCCCACACAACACCCACACCTATTTCTAAGCGCCCCACCCACACAAAAACCCTTAGACTTGCATATACAAAATCAGAGAATTACATCCTATAGAGTATATTATGTTTCATGGTACCCCAATTTACCATTTTATCGAGTTTACACTTAGCAAAGCAGCAAGATTTCTCGGAATATTGCGCAGGACAACTAAGATTTTTGCTAATTTTCGTGGAAAGCACCATTTTTGCAGCTACGGTTTTCGGCATAACTACAGACTTTTCTACAACTCTTGACAAAAACAAACTCATTTTGCGGTTTATGGCGATAAATTAAGGTTTTCCAATGTTGATGGGAAATTTCTATTTTCTCTTTTTTTCATTTGGCAGAAATTTTTTTTGCGGTTTTGACGAAAAAACTCATTTTGCGGAAAAACTTGGTTTATTTGCAGTTTTGGTGAAAACTCATTTTACGAAAAAGCTCTTTTTTGGCAGAAAACTCGCTTTTGCAGTTTTGGTGAAAAAAACATTTTTACAGTTACGGCGAAAAAATCATTTTCCAGTTTTGGCGGAAAGAACTCATTTTACCGAAAAAAACTTTTTTTTTGTAGGAAAACTCGCTTTTGCAGTTTTGGCAATTTTTTTTTGTAGCTTTGGCGGGAAAAACCATTTTGCGGTTTTGGTGGAAAAAATATTTCGGCGAGAAAACTCATTTTTGTGATTTTGGAAGAAACTCATTTTTGCGAAAATTTTTCTTTTGCGATTCTGGCAAAAAAACTAGTTTTGTAATTTTGGCGGGAAAAATCGCTTTTATAATTTTAAGTACTTCTCTTGGCGGGAAAACTCGTTTTGACGAAAAAAATTGTTTTTCCAGTTCCGTGGAACAACTCATTTTTGCGGTTTAAGCGGTGTTGAGATGAAGCAAGAATAAGCAAGAGGCAATCAGATTCAAGTTAATTTGGGGGATAAGGTTGTTCGTACAACCTATGGTCCAAGTGTGCCTTGTAAGACAAGAGAAGGAGAGAGTTCATCATGAACCATTTTGGAAGTCCCCACTTGATATGTCTAAGGCAATTTGAATATTAGAGAGGTTGGATCACATGTGAAGATAAGGAGCCAGCCTTTGGAATCGTTAGGACCAGTCGTATTCAGCGTGCACGGTCAGGTTCGAGACAGTGGAGCAGTTTGGACTGATCCTCCCTTAGTTTATTCATTTGTAGGATTTGCTCTATTTAATACTAATTGAGGTAGTACTAAACCCCTATAAGTGTATTGTCACATGTTACTAACAAAGGCAAGGGAATAATATATTTTCTCTCTCTATGTCTCTCTCTCTATCTCTCTCTCTGTCTCTCTCTGTCTCTCTCTATCTCTCTCTCTCTCTCTCTCTCTCTCTCTCTCTCTCTCTCTCTCTCTCTCTCTCTCTCTATGTCTCTCTCTCTCTCTATGTCTCTGTCTTTCTCTCTCTATGTCTCTGTCTCTCTCTCTGTCTCTCTCTCTGTCTCTCTCTCTCTATGTCTTTGTCTCTCTCTCTATGTCTCTGTCTCTCTCTCTGTCACTCTCTCTCTCTCTCTAACTAGTTTGTGCAAATTTGGCAGAAAACTAGTTTTTTGTAATTTTGGCGGGAAAACTCATTTTTGAAATTTTAAGTGGGAAAACTTGTCTTGGTGGGGAAAATCTATTTCACGAGAAAAATCGTTTTGCAGTTTAAGTGAAAAACTCATTTTGCGGTTTAAGCGGGAAACTCCTTACAGCAAAGTAGTTCGTTTTTTTTTGTTTTGGCGAATAAATCATTTTTGAATTTTTGGTTAAAAAAAACTTGTTTTGGTTTTGGTGAAAAACTCATTTTTTATGGAAAATTCGTTTTGCAGTTTTGGTGGAAAATCTCGTTATAGAGAGAAAAAAACTTGATTTGCTCTTTAGCGGAATCAATCATTTTTAGCGGTTTTGGCAGGAAATCCATTTATGCAGGAAAACTTTTTTTTGCGTGTTTGGCAAGAAAATTTATTTTTCTAGTTTGGCGAGAAACTTGTTTTAGAGAAAAAAACTCGTGCGGCGTTGTTAGAAAAAATTCGTTTTTTGCGTTTTTTCAGAGGAAAAACTCGTTTTATGGAAATACTCATTGTTACGGTTTTAGTGAAAAACTCAGTTTTGCAATTTTGGTAAAAAAAAATATTTTACGATTTTTGCTGGAAAACTCATTTTTATTAAACAAATAGCTATGTATAGACATATACTGAAAATAGTACAAATATATGAAACTTTACGTTTTGTAGTTACATATTTTTATATAAAGTTATAAATTTAACTATAAAACAACTATAAAGTTTACGTTTTGTAGTTACATATTTTTATATAAAGTTATAAATTTAACTATAAAACAACTATTAAAGTTTACGTTTTATAGTTAATGTGGTGTTTCTTGGTCCACTTATAGCGAAGAATATATGTAACGCAATATAGTTACCCGGCTAAATCATACACCAAAATATTTTTTTCTCGATTATACTTATCCGGTTACATACACTTTGTTACCTGACATGGTCAATACCAAATAATAAATCCTAAACTCTAAACTTTAAATCCAAACAATAAACCTTAAATTCAAAAAATAAACCTTAAACCCTAAACCTAAAGGATAAACACTAAACACCAAATAGTAAACCTTAATCCAAAGAATAAATCCAAAACCCTATACAAACACGATAACCCTAAACCATAAACTCAAAAGATAAACCTTAAATCCAAAGGGTGAAACTTAAATATTAAACCCAAATGGTTAACCCCAAATCCAAATGGTGAATTTTAATACTAATTGGGCTTAGAAACTTTCAACCGGCTAACATTTATTTTCAATCATATGTTGGGAAGCTAATATTGCATTACATGTATGTTTAGCTTTAAGTGAACCAAATAACACCACTACTCGAATAGTCTTTCGTTGGGGCCTATAATGCTAATCAACCACTGATAATATTGATATTGAGATAATTGTTATTATATGGGTTTAGGCTTTAGGATTTATCATATGGGTTTAGGTTAGTGTTTGGGTTTGGGTTTCATGATTAGTGTTTATTCTATAGGTTTGAGTTAGATTTTATCTATTGGATTTAAGATTTATCCTTTGGTTTAAGGTTTAGGGTTTATCCTTTGGGTTAAGGGTTAAAGTTATATCCTTTTCGGTTTATGATTTGTCCTTTGGGTTGAAGATTTAAGCAATGTTTTAAAAATCGGACGGGATACCGACTCGGTATAGCTATTGGTTGACTGGTTCAATTGGTTCAACCCGTCAGACCGGAGTTTCCGATTTTAAGAATTATATACATATAATCATATATTTACATTATATAGACCTAAAGATAGTAGTTCTATGAATAATATGTTTTATGTATTATCTTAAATCTTCTTCTATGTTATGACCAACACGGTTTGTGCCTTAGTGTCTAGGAGAAATAAAATTGCAAATATATTTTGTGTTAAAGGAACTAAATTAACATAACAACAAAGTAGTATCTCTAAATACTTAATCATTCAGTTCATTCCCTACAAATCTCTCTTTTTCTAAGTAATGGTAACAATAATCTTAGCAACCACCTATGATCGCTGATCAATCTATGGCCATGTTTCTTGATATGCCAGGACGGACCACCAGACCCATCTTGTCTCTAAACATGTGACTTATTTTATTCGAAACTTAATTTGCAGGAGAAAAAATATATAGTGAATTCACTTCACCTTCTGCAAATGCAACAAAACTGTTAACAAGCTAAAAGTATTCAAAATAAAAGCATGAAAGATAAATAAAAAACATATATTGCCATGAACAGTATATTATTTGGCCATTAATAAATTATGTTAGCTGGCTAATTGTCATATTATCATAGCATTTTATTGATATATCATATTAACATGTTTAACTTATTATAAATATCATCATATATTGTTTGAAGAATTTAACATACTCAATACAAAATAATTGTAACATACTTTTATATACCATGACCACATTAATGGACAAGGCTTTAATGGACTTTAACACAAAGAGAATAAACGTGTTAGCCAACTATAACTGGCATGTGTTGTTATAAAAACAAAAACTTGTTACTCAAATCTGGATCGCGATGTGTAGAGAGCTTGTCATGGATCTGTTTTCATGGTTGTTCTAATGGTGGATGAGGTGCGTCGTATTGATCAGAGAGGAGTGAACCGAAGAATCTTTAGATGTAAAGGACGAAAGAGAACTAACTTACGAAGATTTCGGTGGTGAATAATGGGTTGTTGTTAAGTGTTTGTGTTTTAGTTTTTGTAGATTCATCATGTGGATGAAGAAGACGATGAAAAGACTGAAAAAAAAACAATGGATATGGAGAGAGAGAGAGAGAGAGGGAGAGAGGGAGAGAGAGAGGGAGAGAGGGAGAGAGGGAGAGAGGGAGAGAGAGAGAGAGAGTTAATTTTGGGTCTTATATGTTATTCGTATACATGCATTATTAGGGAAATTGCCAAATATGACTTAAAATTTGTTTTAAATACAAAAATATATTCTTACTTCAAAAAAGTAATCCAAAACGCTAGTAAAATTACAAGCAATCCCATATGACCAAAAAAATAGAATGTATTTTAACGAATATAACTTTTGGAAGTCTTCTGTAGGTTTTGTGAGTCTTATGCGAGAAAACTTCCAAAAGACTTCCTGGAAGTCTTTTCATATTGTAAATCTTAATACAATAATTCATAAATTTTATAAAAAATATATTTTCAGGGGAGAAAAAGTGAAATCATGTAATTATAAACATTTGTAAATGGTATAAATTAAGATCTAGTAAAATTGATTTTTTCAACACAGATGAGCGAATGTAAATTGAGTCATGATATTTTTTGGTTTAGGGTTTGGTAACGTATGTCATAGTATTGTTTGTATTTAGGGTTACATTTTGGAATATTCATTTTTTGAAAATTAGATTTTAATCCATATTTGTTGTATATTAATTATTTTAAAAGTTTATTTTAAGTTCGATGATGTGTTAGTTTACGTTTAGCTAGTTATTTGATTTTATGATTTAGTTTAGTTAAGTTTTCTAACAAATATTGCATTAGAAGACTTCTAAGGAAGTCTTTTGGACGAATAATAAATTTAGGGTTTAGAAGACTTCGAGGTTAGAAGACTTCGAGGTTAGAAGACTTCGAGGAAATCTTCTGTTAGAACACTTCTCCAAAAATCTTCTGAATCGAAGATATTGAACGTAATTGAAATTTATTGTCTCATTATATAAAAAAATTACACATTATCTTTCTTCCTCTCAAATGGTTTTAACAAAAATGTAATTTTTCTCACTCTATAACTCTCCAAGCTCTCTATAATCTCTTTGAACTTTGAAACACCAAACTTTATATCAATTTTTCATTTTTGTCTAATGTCTTTTCACTAATTTATCTTATTTATTACATGGTTCTCATCTTACACTCATTTAAAGGTATATCTATAAATTTTGGATATGTATTTTTGTGTGTTCTATAAAGGTAGATATATCTAATCTTCCAATCATTTTCTCTGTTTTGAATCCATTCGAACATTTTTGGATATGCATATTTTTCAAATCTGAGTCAGACTTCTAGGAAGTTTTCTAAAACATAATGCGCTAGAAGACTTTCTGGAAATCTTCTAAAATGTAATTCGCTGGAAGACTTCTGACGGATTCTTCTCCCATTTCTCATATTTAATAACATATCTGAGCATTTGGTAAGTCTCCTTGTCTGATTTTATCTCATTTGGTAACTCTTATTACTTAAAGCTCTTACATTTTCCCAAACTAAAACTCCCAACCTCTCTCTAATCTATTTGAACTTGAAAACACCAAAATTTATATTAATTTCTCATATTTTGAATCATGTTATTCTTTCACTAATTTGTATTGTTTATTCGGGTTTTATTACATGGTTCTCATATTCTATTCCTTTAAAGGTAGATCTATAAATTTTGGATATATATTTTTGTGTGTTCTATAAAGGTAGATATATCTAATCTTCCAATTATTTTCTCTGTTTGAAGCCATTTGAACGTTTTTGGATATGCGTGTATTTCAGATCTGAATCAGACTTTGGAAGACTTCTAGGAAGTTTCTAAAATTTAATTTGCTAGAAGACTTTCTGAAAGTCTTCTAAAATGTAATTCGCTAGAAGACTTCTGACGGATTCTTCTCCCATGTCTCTTCTTTCATAACAGTTCTGAACATTTTTGTAAGTCTTCATGTCTGATATTTTCTCATTTGGTAATCTCTTGTTGCTTAAAACTCTTACATTTTCCCAAACTAAAACTCTCGAACCTCTCTCTAATCTATTTGAACTTGAAAACACCAATATTTATATCAATTTCTCATTTTTGTATCATGTTATTCTTCTCACTAATTTATATTGCTTATACATGTTTTTATTATATGGTTCTCATCTTCCACTCCTTTAAAGGTAGATCTATAAATTTTGGATACGTATATTTGTGTGTTCTATAAAGGTAGATATATCTAATCTTTCACTTTTTTCTCTTTTCTGAAGCCATTTGAACGTTTCTGGATATGCATGTTTTTCATATTTGAGTCAGACTTTGAAAGACTTCTGAGAAGTTTTCTCGAAATTCTTCTAAAATATAATGCGCTAGAAGACTTCCTGGAAATATTCTCGGAAGTCTTCTAACATATAATGAGCTAGAAGACTTCCTACATTATATGTTAAGTGATTCAAGTTTATCTTTGTGGAGGAATGATCTCTTTCTCATGTGTAATAGTTTTGTTTATGGTCTATTTTGTGATTTGTATATGTCCTCTTTTAGTTACGAATTATTTTGTAAATCTAAAGAGATATTAATGAAAATAATGTGGTACATATTTTCATGTCTACAATATTATCTTGTCAAATTACTCGACTTTATTGAAGTTATTGATAACACCTCAATGGTAAAACGCATTGTTCAGATATGTGTCACCATAGTAGACTGTTTTCTATGTTTGCACATATGTGTAGACTTACGATGCGGTCTACTTTCAATGCCTAAGTTACTTTTGCAATTGACTAAAAAATTTTTTTTGTAAAAGAGATTTCCCTAGAAGTATGCATCTTAACCTTTGAAAACAAAAACAAAACAAAAAAGTAAATAGACTTACTAAGAAGTCTACGTAAAAGAGGTTAGTTTCGCATTTGACCGAATTTTGGGCAACTTTTAACTTTCATAGTAGACTTCATCGAAAGTCTACAAAAATGAGAGTTTTTGCATTTGACCGAAACTATGACTGTGTTGAATAGGTTAGTTTGCATTTGACCAAAATATTATAAAGTTGACCAAAACAAAAAAAAAAGTGTAGACTTCATATTTAGTCTACTAATCTCAGAAAACAAACGTAGACTGCATATGAAGTCTACTATTTTATTTTGATCAAATACAAAACTAACATGTCGGATTTGGGAGTAGACTTCAGGTGAAGTCTACACAAGTGTAGATGTTCATCTCAATCTATTTGTAGAAAGTCAAACTTGGTTAATTGTATAAACTAACATGTTCTAAAAAATAAAAATAAATGTAGACTGTAAATGAAGTCAACTTTTGAAAGTCAAATCCTGGTTGAATTTTGGTCAGTTGCAAAAATTAACATTTTCAAAATTTAGACTGAAAAGAAAGTCTACACGTATAAATCACAACTTTTTTAAATACAGATAATAACCTATGGATTTTGCAATTGCAAAAACTAGCCCATATTGTAGACCTACATGACAGTCTACACATGTAAACTGAAAAGAAAGTTTATTATTATGTAGACTAAATATGAAGTCTACATATAAAAATCTATAAATAGTAGATTTGTGTATTATTCGTAATGAATTTCTAAGAATTTTTAGTTTTATAGTGTGTATTAGTTAATCCTAATGGTCTTGTACTATTTTTCAAAAGATAATCTTTTATAATTACGAAATTATCAAAAAACAATTTGACTATGTTGTTAGCTAATAAGTGTAGACTTATTTGTAAATCTATTTTTATAATATTATCAATCAAGAAGTTTCTGTTCGCTTATTTTGTTAATTGTATTCTTTTTGCACAGAATGATTCAGTTACCTATTGTATACGGAGAACACATCACCTACCGATAAAGATTTGAAAGCTCCCAGTGAGGACAAAGAGCCTTTGAACAGGCGTAATGTCTTTCTCCACCTGTTAAGCGTGGTCCGGGTAGGCAAAAAGTCAAAGTGGCAGTCTTGGCTAGAAATTTCCAGGACGAGGAGAAACAAACCGCGAAAGTTGCACAAGAATTATAGTTGCTTCCAGTGCAAACAACCGGGCCACACTCGTCCAAATTATCCATGCTAAACATGTTGAACGTATGATTTATCTTATTTCTTTGGATGTTGTCTTATGTCTTATGTGTTGAACTATTGAGTTGTCTCATTGATTTCGAGTTACCTTATGCGTTAAATTTATGTTGAATTTGTGGTTCTTTAGTGAGTGTTGAACCTAGTTGTATTGTTTCTTTGGAAGTTGTCTTATGTGATGAATGTTGAATTTGTAGGTCTTTAGTCAAGTTTATTACACGCTTGGTTTCTATCGTGCAGACTTACGTTTTAATTTTTGTTACTGTTGACTTTTTAGTAGTTTATTGCAAATGCAGACTAATACGTAAGTCTTTATATTATTCGTTGAAATTGTGTTGAAAATCTCAAAAATAAGACTAATACTGAAAATCTCTGCTAGAAAGGAAGATGTTTGATAGTCTAGCAGCAGATTTTTATAGAAGTCTTTGGTAAAAGAAGATGCTTAAGTGTGTTGGTTCTGTTGAAATTGTGTTGAAAAGCTCAAAAATAAAACTAATACTTCTTGAGAATTTTGTATAAATTTTTTTCTTCTCACATGTATGTTAGTTATAGTTTTAGCTTATGGTGGTTTTAATTGTTTGGTTGATTAGAGTATCTTGTGAAAAAATGATATCTAACATACAAGTGAAACACAACTAAAAAATGAATACAATGTTTATAGATTTTGTATCAAATAATTTATTAAAAATGAAGATTTTATAAAGATAATTATTACAAAGCAATTTATTAAAAAATATTTTTGAGTGTGTTTGATTTTTCGTAATCTTGATGCCTCAAATGAAGTTTTGAGAAAGAGTACATGCAAAGTAAGATAAAGTTATGAGAAAAATATAAGATATAAAACTTAAATCATATTTTAATCGATTTTTTAAGTCTACTTAAATTTTATGGCTTAGTAGAGTTAGTTGAAGTCTACGCTAACAGAAATTTTTTAGATATAAAAATTTACATTATAATATTTTGAAAATACTTTTTTTGAAAAATATTTCAAAATAGTTTTTGTCAACCTTGTAGCAAAGAAAAATATAGAGTATGAATCTATAAATTCAGTTCAATATAAACACAAAATATCCATATAATGAATTAATGTAAATTTTATATTTTTGGAAAGATGATTTGAAAACTTTGGAAGAGAATACCTGAAAAATAAAGATAAAAATATGAAAAATATAAAATTAAAATTATATTTGAGTAAACTTTTATAAATTTTGCTTAAAAATCAGGCCTAAGTGAAGTTTACTAGCTCTGACTTTTATGAAGACTTCATTTGAAGTCTACAATATCAAAAGAAAAATAGATCTGAAATATATACATTAAAATATGAAAATAAGTTTAAATAAAAATTAAAATATATATATTTGTAAGAACAAATATTAGTAAATTAAAGATATAAAATTTGAATATGTAACTTTATTTATAAATACAAAACACACTAGTTTTAGCTTATAAGTAGACTTCAATAGAAGTCTACATTATTTGATAATTATCAGATCTGGAAAATTATAAACTTTTTGAAATATCAAAAGAATTGTAAATCTGAAAATACTTCATAATAGAGTTTATAAAATAAAATAATAGAAAAGTAAATGCACAGATTTTGAATCTATAATTTTATTTGTATATAAACACATAAATACACATTTAAAGCTATAGATCTAAAATTTACATTTTTAAAGGAGAAGATGATGAAAGCATGACTGATGATACCTACAAAAACAAGATAATATTGTAAGATAGACATAACATAAAAAATACACATTAAAAATCTATAGATCTAAAAACTTACATTTTTAAAGAAGAAGATGAAAACAATGAATCACAATACCTAAAATAACAAGATAATATTGTGAGAAAGATAGAAGAGAGTTTTAGAGAGAATGGAGAGAAATGAGAGAGTTTTAGAGAGAAATGAGAGAGTTTTAGAAACTTATGCAGTCATTTTAGAAAGAGACTCTGTAAATTTCATTTAAATAGAGAGACACAAATTATAGCTAGGTTAAATTTACGACATTATAGACTTTTTATGAAATCTACAATGCAGTGGACTTTATTGTAGGTCTACTATACCCTAAACCACAAATATCAAACCCTAAATGTTTGCTTTATTATAAAAGTTTCAATTATTGTATCAAATACTGAAATAATTAAAATATAAACTATTCAACATTAATATGCAAATTTAAGTCAATAAACCAAAAAAAATCTCAATTTAAAATGTAAACTTTAAAGATATAACATGTTAGAACATTTTGTTGAGAAACCATAACATTGTCTAACACATGGTTATCAATCAATATATATTCTTTTAAATTTTTCAAATTATATAAAATTTTAGTTTATAAACTTCATATTAACCCTTAATGATTAATTAAAAAGTTCAAAAAATTATTTTATATATTTTTAAAGTTAGCTTATTAGATCAAATTAATATGTAGACTATATAATAATTCTACAGAGTAAACTATATAATAAGTTTACAGAATAGACTTCTTAGGAGGTCTACATATATGTAGACTTCTTTTTGTTACGTTTAGACTTACGAATGACAGAATTGTAAACTAACTTTCTGTTTATTGTTTAGTCATAAAAGTTAAATAGTATTTTTACTACCCTTTTGGGTTGGTTTTGCATTTGATTGAATATAAGATCTATTTTTATGGTTAAAATCAATATTTGAGTTGTTTTTTGATAAATCTCCCTAAAGTCAATTGCAAAAGTAACTTATGCATTGACCATAAGAATTTTATAGAAGTCTTCTCCGACGAGAAGACTTACACAGAAGTCTTCTTTGACGAAAAGATATGAGAAAAATCAAAAATCATTGTTTAGATTTAATGAGGTTCATGTTTAGCTTCTCCAAGTACACATCACTTTTTAATGAAAGTTACTACTCGTTCTTGACCAAGAATCAGAATATGAGTAATTCTAATAAGCTTATAAATTTTGAAATTAAAAAGTTGAGATTTTGGATGAAATAAAAGAGGAAGTGAAAGGGAAATAGTTTGTGTGTGTAAGAAATAAGAATATGAAGATGTAGATATTGATTTTATGTGCATTTAGAGTTTAAAATTTGTAGTTCATGGTATTTGGGATATTGATGATAATGACAATGTTGTAAGTAAAAAAAGATGAAGATAATTGAGTATAACAAGCATTTTTAAAAACAAAATTTTTAAAAAAAAATAATGACATTTTTTGTTAATGAATTTGACTTTTCGTTCGGAGTCATATTTGAAAAAAAAAACTCCACGTAATATCTAATATGTTTAAAATGTAATTTTTATTTTAAATTCATCTGAAAAAAATATGTAGGTTGCAGGCCTGGAAGTAAGAATATTCTGATTCAAAAAGTTCAAGAATTCACGTTTCCATTTTTGCAAATTAACTGTAGCACATATACAAAGCATAAGAGATATAGAAGAGAAAACATAGTTATTTTTTTTCTGTAACTCATCACTACGTTTATCTATATTTCATATGCTTTATGTATCTAATATATTAAAACAGAGTGCTATTTTATCTATTTATAAGTAGTTTAGGTTGTACCATTACATTTTTTTAATTTCTTATTTATTCTCTTACAACTAATTTAATTATTATTAAGTATATATCATATTTAACCAATTATGTTAATACTTTCAAAATAATATATCTAAAAAATATTCTTAAATATCTTATCGTAAGATTAAATTTTAATAATATATTTTAATATTTTTTATTTAAAATGTAAATATACATTTGTTTTTAAATAATAAGTCATTATTAATATTAACTATATATAAAAACGAAAATTATCCATTATTCATTTATATAATAAGAAAATCTATAATATTTATATATATATAATTTATATTTATAATCAAATTATTTTACCAAGTAATAAATATAAAGTAACTTAATTCATTAATTAACTATTTATAAGTTATAAATAACAAAATAAATTATATTTATGAATTTTATAACATACTTCAACTTATTAAACAATATTAAAAATATGATATATGAACTAATAAATCATTTCACAAGTTAATCTACATATTTAATTCAAATATTAAAAATAATTAATATATTTTCATATATGAGACAAGTATAATAACAATAATTAATTTGTATAATAATGTTGACAAAAAATATATTAATAAATAAAATTTTATGAATATTTAAAATTAAAAATTGTATTATAATATATGAAGCAGGTTATATAAATTAATTATCTTATTTTCATAAAATTATATTAATGTAAATTTATTTTTATTATATATACTTCAAAACAAATGTTTTAATAAAAAAATACACACATATAAGATTTCTAATTTTGAGTAAATAAATATTTGAATAAAAAATTATCTTGCTTTAAAAAGTACATGTCAAAATCTAACAATAAACATTAATATTTCATCAAAATCTAATAAGAAACATTAAAATGCGGATGATAATCTTATAATAAACATTAATATTTGATCAAAATCTAATAAAAACATTAAAGTGCGGCTCAAAATTCATCTCACATTCATGTATCTATTTCTAATTTATTATGTATCCTCTCGAATATTGATACATTACGCTTACAATTCGGGTCAAAATTCATTCTCCATTCATGTATCTATTTCTAATTTATCATGTATTCTCTCGAATATTGATTCATTACGTTTACAATAAATGATAAATTAGTTTGACTAACTTTTGTAAAATAAGAGCATAACATTCATAATATATATCCACCATTCCATTTAAACATTCATAAATTAGAATACTTTAAATATGAAAATTTAAGTCAAATTGTATTACATAGTGGTCACGCCATAGGTTCAACCAGGTAGTCGGGTGCCAAAATTTTAGCATATTTTACGAATTTTATAAAAAATTTAAATAACGAGTTTAAAGAAAAAAAACAAATCGGACTCCATATAAGTCATAAGTTAGTCAGTTTAACTGTGGGTCCAGGTCGTAATCCGAAACACTGGATATAACGCTTCATTGGTAACATTTTAAATGTAAACATAATCAAAAATACAAATTTATTCATATAATTTGGTTGTGTCGAAAATAATCTCGTGTTATTTTATAAGTGAGTTTCGATAGATCCCTTTAAATGTGTTTTTAATCAGTATCAAATCGAATCTCACGTTTTAAGTGGGGAACAAACCTTGTTTGGATTAAATCTCAACTAACTGATCACTACGTTTATCTATGTTCACTTCCAGATTGTATCAAACTTAAATCCGGATTGTAATATGATAGCGATATTAACAAAAATCACGAAACTACAAATTAATACGTACGTCTATTAATGTGATTATTAATGCAGCCCGAATTATTTTTTGTCTTAATCAGGCATTTATATAACGTCTAAGTGTAACATCACACTCTTAACGCATATATATAGACAACAAAGCATCGATCATTTTATCTTATTACATTCAGTCTCTTGTCTCCAAAACAAAACTTTCTCTCTCGTCTTCGGCCACGTAGTCATGGACGTCGAGCATCACAAACTCCGGTAGACCAACGGTGGTTATTCCATCGAGAAAGCTTCTTTCCTCCGTCAAATCTCCTTCATGGGTTTCTAGTCCCCGTGGCGACGATAAGGACTATTGTTACGACTCTGACTCCGACGACCCTTACGCCGGAGACCATTTCCGGATGTACGAATTCAAGATCCGACGGTGCACTCGTAGCCGTAGCCACGACTGGACCGACTGTCCTTTCTCTCATCCCGGCGAAAAGGCTCGTCGCGTGACCCTCGCCGTTATCACTACACGGGTGAAGTCTGTCCTGAGTTTCGCCACCACGGTGGAGATTGTAGCCGTGGGCACGAATGCGGCTTCGCCCACGGCGTTTTCGAGTGTTGGCTCCATCCTAGTCGTTACCGTACCGAAGCTTGTAAAGACGGTAAGCATTGTAAGAGAAAAATATGTTTCTTTGCTCATTCTCCGCGGCAGCTTAGAATTCTTCCACCACCAGAGAGTTTCGTCTCCGGCGGTGGCGGATCGGCGTTGTCATCACCCGCGTCCGTGTTAGGTAACCAGAGTAATGGGTGTTGTATGCTTTGTTCGTCCCACTCTCCGACGAGCCCACTCTGGGTTTTAGCACGATCACCGTCCTCGTCTCCGCCTCTATCTCCGGCGGATAAAGCTGCTGCAAATCTCACGGCTGAGTCGCCACCGATCTGCCGTGACTTACAAGGAAGTACTAAACGAAATGATTAACTCTTTAGATTCCTTCAGTCTCCACGGCGGCTTCTTCGTCGTCGATGGTCACCAGTGCCGGTTTCCATGGCGTGGCATGATTCCTCCATCAAGTCTGAGCAGTCATCATCATCACCGTCTTCCGCCGTGGCTCGACGTCGGAGATAGAGATCTTCAGTTTGCTCTTTCACCTTCTTCTACTCCAAGTTACCTCAATGGCCAGCTTCAGCTTCAGCCGCCGCCGCCGCCGAGCTTTTTCAGTGAAGAGTTTACACCACGCGGTGGTCGTGTAAGCGATTTCACGGCGGCTGCAACTTGCAGCGGCGGAAGCTAGTGATAAGAGTAGCTTTGAGATTGGTTCTAGTGGCGATCTTGATCTCGGATGGGTGAATGATCTCTTGACATGATCAATGTGAATGGTCATACGGTGGCAGAGCTCCATCATGGAGCCATTGTCTATCGAAAATTGTTACTTTTTACGATTTTTTTCCATGAAAGTTAATTAAGAGTCTGTACTATGGGGTCATTTAAAAAAAAATATTTTACTGTATGTTTTCTGAAAATAAGAGTCTAAAACTTCCATTGTAATATTGATCTCTTGGAACTTGTAATATCTACAATATTGAGATCGAATTCCTATGTAACGTTTACTTCAAAATATTCTGTTTAATCCTCAACGAAAAGTGTTGTAATTAATTGTTTACTCCTTTTCATTAATGTCTAATACACATCCATTTGTCAATTTCTTTATTTTATTTGTAGAGTTTTCTTACATCAGTTCATTGAACAATACTATTGCTATTGAGGGAATCAATATTATCAAATACTCCCTCCGTTTGGTTTTACTTGTTGTTCTAAGTTTTTACAAGCAGATTAAGAATCATTTTAATTTTACATATTTTCTATATAAAAACATAATTACCTATACACCTAACCACATTTCAACCAATAGAATAATAAGATAAAACTAATAAATTTTTGCATTGAAATTATAAAACGACACTTATTTTGAAAAAAAAATTATCTACAACGACAACTAAATCGAAACGGAGGTAGTAGATGTTAAGGTGCCTTTATTCTACCTTTGATGAAATCTCTAATATTAATATTATATTCCCCTAGAGTACAGTGGGAAGAATAACATTATTTGTTGGTAAGGGCATGATTAATCCTAAAAATATATTGAATATCTTATTTTTTTTATTTTTTTTTTAAAGTGAACTTTCGTTACGTGTCAGTGGGACCTGTGACAGTGTAAAAAACCCATAAAAACTGATTCTTAGTTTATAATTTTTTGTAATCGATTTTTATAATATTTATGGGTCTCATACCGTAATAAACCTCTCTAAAAGTCTCCTTAATCATGGTCTAATGAAGGCAGATAAACTACCATTTACTGACAAAATCTGTAAGTCTGCAATATTATGACACCACAGCTCCTTAAATAAAAAGATCTTTCTCCACTACGAGAGCACTTTGTTTCCTAGGAGAAATACTTATATGGGCGACAGCTGTTACATGCAGAGAAGTGTTCATTATTCGTATAAATCGATTGTTTATAACAAAATGCCATGTGCATCGTATTATACATAAATAGGTATAAACATAATAGCAAATATACAAAAGCTAAGTGTGTCGGGGTGTGAAGGTGTCATGTGGACCGCATGACCCACCAATACTTAGTTCCCATTCTCATCTCGATGAGACGATCAGTCCTTGAGATGTCCCCCCCGAGACATATTTCACTATCATCATGCAATACATAAATATACATCTATCTATATGATGGAGCAAGGACAGTGGGCCAAAACACCATAAAATGGACCCAAATAAAGCTTGGATTTAAATATTTGTGGTACATGGAACCTCGAACTATTTATTTCTTCTTCTTCTTCAAGATTTTGGTGCATTGTATCATGTATGTACTTCAATTCCCATCTTTTTCTTGACTTTTCTAATGGACTGTACTCTTTTGACGTGAGAGAACATTGTAAATAAATAATACAGTGAGAAGAGAGTAAACAGTTAAAATGTTTTGTGAGAAAGCTTTTTGCAGCATTAATTAGTTTTTAGTCGGTGAATGAGATTTGGTTTGAATTAGTTATATCTTAAACAATAAACACAATTACATGATATATAGCAAAATCACCTTTTTATATTGGCATCGTAGACATGAAATCATGCAGAATAATTCTCCGAGATTTATTGCAAGTTAGTTAAGCGTCTAGAGTGGTTAATAAGAAATCTAACACAACTCTTGGTTGATGAATCGATTGTCGTATATCTAATCTAGATCCACAACCAAATCCTGCCCCGTTGATGTTTCAAGCATTATTTGTTCTATATATATATATATATATATCATTTGTTACTCTATGCATACAATTTTAATTAGTTGTACATATATATATACCTTGGCATCATATGTTATTCTTTTCTTCTGATTCAAACATATGTTATTCTTTTGTGGTCAATTTCCATTATAGAAAATTGAATATTCAATAATTTCGATCGGTCGAGTGTATCACATTTTTGGCTAACAAGATTTTTGCACAAAATAATAGTCAAAGTTATTGGTATTAGTTATGATTTTCTAGTTACTCACTCCGTTCGGAAAATCTAATTGTTTCGTCGTATAAACGTAAAATTTTGAAAACTACTATTTTTTTTGTTTTCTTTTTTTTACAAATTTGACTCAAAATTTAAAGTTAAACACAAAACTAATTTTTTTTTTCTTTTCTTTTATCATATTCACCTTACATGTACACATTATTTATAAAAATACCATTAATTTCTTTTGTTTTTTTTTTGAAAATGACTCTTTTACTCTCTCAACCTCATAATCTTTAGGTATTTACAAGATTGTCATTACCATCAATACTTCAACCACCATAAACAACCAATTGAAGCTCTTAATGCACATAAAATCGATTACACTATCTCTTTCCCAATTGTTATGAACTAAAAACAACATCTCTTTCACTTTGTCTCCATATTCATTCCAAAAACTCAAGCTTTTGATTCAAAATTTTTATGGTTGGTAGAGCCATTCAAGCATACTATTGTTGGTGGGTTACTTTCGTTTGAGGTTCTGGTGGTGGTTGGAGAAGACTCTATGTGTAAGAAAGTCATCTCACTAGTTAAGTATGAAATTGAGTTTTTTTTCCAGATTTGTCCGCGTCGAAGAATTACCCCTAAGTCGTTTGGCTGCTAGAAGACTTACGGGTAAGTCTTCTAAGGCAAACGGACGACTTATTGTAAGTCTTCCAACTTTGTTTGTTAAAAAAAATCTAGAGAATACCCTAGACGACTTACTTGTAAGTCGTACTAGGATAAACGAGTTAGTTTTTGCATTTGACCGAATGTGTCAGATATTTGACTTTTCCTAGACGACTTACCGGTAAGTCTTCTATGGAAAAAAATTTGAATATTTTATTAAAGCTAGACTTACCTGTAAGTCTTCTCAGATTACTTTTGCCAATTGAAAAATAAAACTTAAATATTTAACTTTTCCCAGACGACTTACTCGGAAATCGTCCAGTCAGACGACTTACTTGAAAGTCGTCGGAGGATAAGCCAAAGTCATCCAGATTTGTTTCCGAGATTCTGGTCAAACCTTGCTTATCTCGGACACTTTCAAGTAAGTCCTTTACGTAGACGACTTTCAACTAAGTCGTCTGGGAAAATTCAAATATTTAAGTTTTATTTTTGAATTGCAAAATAACTTGAGACGACGTACGAGATAAATCATCTAGCTTTAACAAAATATTGAAATTTTGTTGTTCCCAGAGACGACTTCTGGTAAGTCGCCCAAGAAAAGTCAAATATCTGACACAACTCGGTCAATACAAAACTAACCCGTTTATCCTGGACGACTTACTAGTAAGTCGTCTAGAATTTTTTTCTTAACAACAATCTGGATGACTTACAAGTAAGTCATCCCATTTTAAAGTCGATTTGCAAAAAATGACATGTTTGGACGACTTACAGTAAGTCGTCTATGTCTTCCAGACGACTTAACCGTTAGTCGTCTGCGGTCAATATTTAGTAAACTTTCATTTCTCTATGTTTACTAATGTGTTTATTTGAATTTTTGCAGATGTGTGCGTAAGTTACTATGCAGGTGTATGGGAGAATGGTTTTTGAAAATTGCTATTGGGATTTTTGTTGATAATTCAAAGGAGCGAGACTATTTTTGTTGAGTGAAGGTTCCACACATGCTGAACTGTGTTGCAATAGTTCAAGAAGATTATAACCTGGACATGAGCATATAATCTGTGGAAATAACCTACTCATTACCCAGCTGAAATGATGCAGGGTGCCAGGCACCCCTCCTATTCATGTTACAAATGATAGACAAGTTCGAAACTTGCTCGAGGATAACCATAAACGCATGGAGTAACGGCTTTGTGTGTGTCAAGTCGTAGCCAAGGTGGAAACGATTTCAGAAAAATAGGGAAGAAGATGATGAAAGCTGATGAAGGTGATGCATGTTTTCAAAAAGATGATGATGATGATTGGTTGAAGATGAAAATCATGATGGGGAGGAGGATGATGGGGAGAAGGATGCTAATTATCTCTATTATTGCTGAAGCAGACGAGAATGGTGAGGATTATAGTGTTTATGGAAAGGTTAAAGATGAGGATTTGGAAGAAGATGATGATATGTGTTTTGAAGAATTCAAAAAGACATGATATTGAAGGAGAAAGATGGAATGGTAACAGTATCTACGTCAACCAAAGTTTTGTTAGCAAGAATGCACTGCTTTCAGAGCTGCGGTTGACATCAGTTGGCGTAAATTCTCCTTTCAGAATCTACAAGTCAACGAAAACTCTCCTTGTGGCAACATGTCGGGTTAGTGGTTGTGGATGGAGAAGATCAGAGCTAGTGTGAAACATGGAACAAACATGTTTGGGTAATAAAGTATGTGGAAACACATACATGCTTAGTGGAGACCGAATCGCTTAGCTTGGTGAGACACTGTACTCCGAAGTATGTTGGTAGACTTTCGATTGATTGTGTTGGAATCATGATGGGTTGAATCTGCAGCATATCACTGATGAAATGAAGAACATGTTTGGCATGGCGCTTGATTACACCACTTCATACAGAGCACTGTTATATATGCACAAACATTGGTGAGAGGATCAACATAAGATGTGGTGATCGCGTACTGCCAGTCATATCTCGAGCAATATCTCCTTAGCAAATTCCGGTTCATATCATCGTGCGTATAGATCTTGATTCTATCAATAGATTTAAGTAAATATCTTAATTTCTCTCTTCTGGTTTCTGAGCTTCTACTCAGAGGTTTTAAGTATCAAGTAAGATGTCATTGTGGTGGATGGACTGCACCTAAAGTGGGAAGTATGAATAGTACTATGTTAGTGTTGTCTAGCCGCCATTAAGATGAGAATTTCAGATATTCCATTGGCTTTGGGATCGTAGATGGCTGACATGATGACAGCCTTGCTTGGGATGGATAGGTTTTTCACAAATTTGGATAGTTGTGTATGTGATGGGAAACCGTGTCTGGTGATTAGCCTCCGACTGACATGCAGCCAGTTTAACTGTGCGATGTGATAAGGCTGGTTCGCTTGGCAATCGAAGAATATGTATTATCACTTCAAGAAAAGCATTGTCAAATAATTATATAAGAAAAACATCTCTGTGTACTTGTGTTTGAAAGGTGCTACTTATGCTCATACGGTTTCAGATGTTTTGAGCCGGATACATTGTCTGAGATACAGAGTGCAAACCGGACCTGCACGTAATTTTGAGAATACCGATGTCAGCCTATGCGTCCAAGGTTTATTTCAGTACATAGTACAATCATAGATAACAAGCCAACATGCGCAGTCATCTATTAATTCGCGCACTGAATGCACGAGCTAGAGGATTTCCGATGAGTTTCTATTGGCATTACATAAGCGGAAAGCTAGGAAAGTGGTTTTGGAAAAGGAGAGAAGATACTTGAGTCTCCCAAGTCAGCCATAGTCAGCGGTGTTGAATACTGGCTTGTTGTCGAGCGGGAGTGATAGCAGGATACGCATGAGGGTCCAACCATGATGGGATGGCGATCTCTTTGTGAAAGGTGGCTACATGGACTGTGTGGTTGATTTGGAAACATGGCAAAGTGTGTGATTGATTGGTGTTGTATCAATGTCGATAAGATAGAGTACCTTGCTCTCATGCTATATGCTACACTGGACACAATGTTGGTTTGCATATCTCCACACTTGTATGTCTATGGTGTGTACTCAAGGATTATGTTGTTTGTCAGGATACTCGGAGAATATATATCCTTGTGTGTGGACTAATGACAAGTTGCAGAAACACACCCAAATGTCTCCCTCTTTTTCCTCAGAGGCTAAGAGCTGTGGTCCGGATGTGACAGAAGAGATCAATTGATTGGCAATCTGGTTGGAGCTATCCATGATGAGAGACGCTAGAATCCGAAATTACGACACATGGTTTATAGATGCTCAAAATGCAAGAAACTGGTCATATGAAACCACAATGTAAGGAAAACACTAGACGACTAATCTTGAAGGTCTTCACAGAAGACCTCAAGTTATGTCGTCCAGAGTTTATTCTTCCAGAAGACCTTCAATATAGTTCATAGCCATAGACCTTAATGTTGAGTTCATCCTCCAGGGTTTATTCTTCGACAAGAGCGCTTAAAGTTTGTCGTCTAGACTTTAGTCTTCCAGAATACCTTCAAGTAAGTCGTCGAGAAGATCTTAATATTTGTCGTATGTATTAATAATTGTAGTTTAGTCTACTGTATTACGAGAATTTGTGTTCTAGCTCTATGATTAAGAATTTGTGTTTAGTCTATGTATCAATGATATTTGGTACATTCTTGTTCACATGTCACGACCAGTATTAAAGACGATCCTAACTTTCAGACGACTTCAGCTTATAGTTAGTAGTCGTCCAACATTTCAGACGACTTAACTTCATATGTTAGTTAAGTCGTCCAATATTCTGTTAGAGTCGTTCAACATTTTAGACGACTTAACTTTCAATATTCTGTTAGTCGTCAATATTCTGTTAAGTCGTCAACATTTCAAAAAACTTTCCAGAAGACAGGACAATCTTAATCAGTATCATACATTAAAATAACAAATCAAGTCCAGTATCATCACATCAGGTTACAATACAAATACTAATCGTAATCATTCATCATATGTTCCAAGGTTTTCAGCAATGTCACCGATTTTCTTTCTCATGCTGGCTCAGGAAGTCTCTTTAAATATATCCACCGCCATGCGTATCCCTCATTGACTTCCCGTTGGACTTAGCAAGTATAGGATTTAATATGGCATCCCAAGTAGTATGACATTCAATGTACCTTAGAGCGTACACGCCACAGATCACCACTCGGGCTGAGGGATTATTGGCTTGGTCTCTACTATATGTGAATGGCTCTAGGGCTGGGCAGGGAGCAATGACCTGGTCATTTTTGATGGTACTGCTACCTCGACTTGTTTGAGCTCAAGTAAGTTGTATTTTGTGTACTTGTGACTTGACCTCGATCTGAACAGAGTATCTTGTCAAGAAAATCGAATACTTGTATACTTGATTGGTTTGTTACTGATTTATTAGAGTTACTTAGGAGGTGTTATCGCAATCAAAGATTTAAAGCAATTTTTAATGTTTTGTAATCAATTCACAAATTAAATTTTAAGAATAAGCGTTAGTTCGTGATTTAAGAAATCTCTGCACTAATGCCTTGGATTTTGATAATTAGTATTGTTCATGTAGAATTTACAACCGATGATTTAAAATCGTTATTAAATATCAAGAACTTTAGGTCAAGTTGATTAACACTGGATTTCAAAAACATGATTAAATCATTCAATTGAATAACACCAGATTTTAAGTAAGTAACTATAATATCCATCAATGACACTAGACTTTAAAATTAAATTTAGAATCATCAATCGATAACGATAGAGGGTTGTTTTATTTAGAAATTAAACTACTATTAAATACGATGATTGAATAAACACCTTAGGACTTAGTTTGATATTTATCAATTATTTAACTATTTTTCTTTACTTGAATAAATTAAATCATGAATTCTAATTCTCTTTTTTTGGCTCCGTAAATATTATCTGCATTGATAAAAAGATTTGTATAAAACACAAAGTTTTATTTTATGGTTTAAATATATAATTGTCAATTATCCATTGACATCGTAATGACATAGGATCCACTAATTTAGTTTTGTGGACTGATCAATATTGAAGTTGGTATGATACTGAACATTTGTTTAGTGATGAAAATGCAATACTTCAGTTTGAATTAACTAAACTGTATAACTAAATCATAGTATAAAACAGTAATGGAACAAGTAATGTACATAACAAGTAAAGCGAGTCAAGTAACAAATCAGTAACAAGGTCAAGTAGTTAAAATTAAAAATTATACTTAGTTATTTGACTTGTACTTACGAATAATAAAATCCTCTTACTTTTTACTCGATTCTTGTTTGTGTCAAGTACTTATTTTTTAACCAAACCGATCAAGTAACAAGAGTAATAATCCGGGTAGTCAAGATAATAGTGCTCAGCCCTAAATGGCTCCAGTGATTACTTGTCACGTTGTCAATGGAACGCGCATCTCAAAAAGCAGATAAGGGAGGCAATGGATGAAAGAGTCCATTATCACATGCGTAGTTCTTCTTGGGAGATATCTGCACAATGTCTGTCTCTAAACGATCTATCGTGCCTCTTTAGGATCGATAGTCCACCATAGCGATGTCACATGAGTGTCGTGTGTGTTTACTGTGTCGCATAGATATCATCGATATTCGTCCCCCACATCTCTGTCCGATCGGCAAAATGATGGTAAAACGCCTGATAATACTTCCACGCCCCATCAGTGAGTCTTCTTCCTAAACCGTAGACATCGGCTCCGAGTCCTTAAAATCCTATTGATATCTACATTGCTGAGCCAAAAGATGATCGGAGGACACATCTCTCGCTCATACGAAATGTTGTGGCTTCTCCACGTACTCTCCTCAAACACATTAATCCAAGTATCAGTATGCTGCATATAAAATAATACAACTTAGAGATATCAGACGACTCCTACCATAAGTCGTCTACGAAGATATCAGTAAGTCAGTCTAGTAATCTGTTTTTTCATTACTTGAAGACTTACACAATCCTCCAGCCAGATACGGAGGTCCGGAGGACGTGATTACCAACCACGTTGGACTTGTACGTGGTTCTTGTCGAGAGAGTGTAAGATAATGACGGCAAATACAAAATGTTGAAAGCAATAAGTTTTTGTAGACTAAAGCAAGCTATTATGGGAAAAGCAATCACTTACTGATCAATTTTCAACCAATCGGCGCGAGCGTGCCTTCAGCTTTATTCTTGTCAATTGTGGTGAAAAGGATTATAGCCTCTACCAAGGCTTTTTGTGTGCAGTATAAAGAGATTGCTGTGAGGCAGCAAGTTGCTTGTTTCGCTCAGTCTTTGCATGACAGAGTGCAAAGCAGCTTCTCTCTTTTCCTCATATCTAGCATTCTTTGTTGTTTATTGCTGTAGTGAGTTTAAATTTGGGCCAATAGAACAGGCTCCAGATGCGGACTCAATCTTTACCTTTAACACTTTCACGCGAAAGGTTTTTTTATCCTTCTCTCCATAAGACATTCACTAATCCCCTATGAGAGGCTTCTTTTACTAACC
>CAJHQP010008278.1:0-27831 GCA_905132765.1 Moricandia arvensis
TTTGAGTCAAATTTGCAAAAAACCCTATATTTTAAACTTATTATGATATTAAATTCTTCATATGAAATCACATTGACTGGTGAGCATCTGTAGAGCATCTGCATGTGCTCAATACTTTCCTTAACTTTTTATTAGTAAAGCTTGATTGTTTGGTGAAAATCTAAATATATTTTTGATACGTGCATGGATGGTTCGACCATCGACTTTATCGATCAAGAAGATCAATAAGATGTTCTAGATAACCCGAGGAAGCTAGCGATAAGGCTTGCGGTTGAACTGAAGAATCATGAGTTCAAATTGGGATGTGAAGACAACTACACTCGTCCAAATGAAAAAAGAGAAACACTTTAGTTGAGTCAAATTCATTTTCGATCATGAAGATTTAGAGTCAATCGAAACAACCATTTTTCGGCCATATCAATCATGTTCCTCCACCCGAGTATCAACCAATGACCTCACTGATTTCTAATGGTCCAACAAGCAAATGAGTCTTTCCAAATGTGATTTCATAGCCCAACGAATTTCAAGAAACTTGAGCCTTATTAATTTCAAGAGATCCACAAAACAAATTTATTTAAGACAAGAAAAGGATCCAAACAAATTTATTTTATTTTTCTGAAGCTGAAATTCGTTTAATCATGATGTTTACTGGCCCATTCCTTGCAAGAGAAGACCGAGAGAGATCCAGAAAGAGTCAAGGGCGTGGCTATACCAATAGTCATTCAAAGAAGAATTTAATTCTGTCAAAATTCTTAGTTCACTTTTCCGTTTACGAAATTGTCTATTTTTATACATTCTTCTTGTTTACCACAGTTTGTAGCTCTATACAAGAGGAACAACCAATGAATAAACGACAACCTTATATTTTTAAAATCTGAGATTATTCTCTTTTGTTCTTGTTGAACATTTTGATTGTTGGGGAGTTATATCCTTCAATCAAACTAATTCAGATAAGTTATTCTAACACCTTCAAAATATCAACGAATCTGGATAAACCAAATAACAACAAGTTATATATAAATTTCGCAGTTGGTTTGACAACATAAAAGACTTTTGTAATGGTGAGGTCAAATCTGAGAAATAGCATACTTTATAATGGTAATAAGGGGGCTACAATTCTCGACATCCGACTATATAAGTACACTTACCTTCATAAATTAGACCAAAGGCAAATGCAATATCTATATTAATCCGGATAAGTTATTTTAACACCGTTAAGATATCAGTGAATCCATATAATTTCTTATCGTCTCGGATATTTATCGTGGATAAGTTATTATAAACGCAGATACATATCAATGAGTCCTACATTAGTTGACAAAAGAGAAACCTAGCATAAACATTCATCAAAACGTTAAATTGGGAAACCAAGTGTTTTATGTAGAGCATATAATGTCATTATGTATGTCCTAGGTTAGCTGTCATCACTATAAATAGTGTACTCATATCATCTAATAAGATTAAGCATTCATCTCTATATGGTATTAGAGCCAAGATATTTAGGGATCTAAAAAATTTTCAAGCCGCCAAACCCAATTTTCAAAACTTCTGCTTCTGCGTCGATCAACATGTTAACCACGTCGGCTTCTTCACACGAAACTATCACGGTTCCGAAACAACCAACCTTCTCAACGTTAACATGATAATGTCACAAAGCTTACAGCCTCCAACTTCCTCATGTGGAGCCGCCAAGTTCTCGCTCTGCTCGATGGTTATGATCCTGCAGGATATGTCAACGGTACTCTCATTGTACCAAATCCGACCAACACCACCGCTGATGGTGTTCAAACGTCCAATCCGGCGTACACAATATGGAGGCGCCAAGACAAGCTTATTTACAGCACACTCCTAGGCTCAATCATTGTTTCGATTCAACCGATACTCTCTACTACTGCGACTTACGCTCAGATCTGGGAAACTCTGTCCGCGACGTATGCCAAGCCGAGCAGAGGTCATATTAAGAATATCTGAGAGCAAATAAAACAATGGAGCAAAGGTACCAAGACGATTGATGCTTATGTTCAAGGTTTCACTACACAGTTTATATCAAGTTGCACTATTGGGGAAGCCGTATGATATTGAGGATCAAATTGAGCATATTCTTGAAGGCATTCCCGAAGAGTACAAATCGGTTGTGGATCAGATTGAGAGTCGTGACTCCACACCCACCATTGATGAACTTCATGAGAAATTACTAAATCATGAAGCAAAACTATAGAGCAAGAGCTCCACCATTGTTTCGATCACACCGAAAGTGGTTTCCTATCGCAATCCGTCTAACAACGGAAACAACAACCGTAACAAATCTCAAACTCATCGTAACAACAACAATGGTACTTGTCCTCATCAGCCATGGCAACATCAGTACAACAATGGCTCTGCTCGTCCTGATCAGCAGACACGTGGGTACCAAGGTAGATGTCAGCTATGCGGTGTACATGGTCATAGTGCACGACGATGCTCTCAACTGCAAAATGGAAATGCGGCCTTCAATCCCAACCACCAAAACTACTCGCCTCAGCCGAGCTCATGGCATGCACGGGCCAACTTAGTCACAACACAAACATACAATCCAAACGCTTGGATTATGGACAGTGGAGCAACTCATCACCTTACCACTGATCTCAACAATTTTTCGTTCCATCAGCCCTACACTGGAGGCGAAGAAGTCACGATTGCTGATGGCTCAGCTCTCCCCATCTTGCATACTGGTTACTCTTACCTTAAAACTCCATCTCATTCCTTTGCCTTGAAAGATGTTCTTTATGTTCCCAATTTGCACAAAAATCTTATCTCTGTGTACCGCTTGTGTAATACTAATAATGTGTCCGTTGAATTCTTTCTTGTGCACTTTCAGGTGAAGTATCTCAGCACGGGGGACAAATTGCTCCAAGGTAAAACTAGAGATGAGTTGTATGAGTGGCCGGTCTCAAGCAAGAACATCATATCTCTTTTCGCCTCCCCATCACCAAAACAACCTATTCTTTTTGGCACTCCCGCCTTGGTCATCCTTCATTACCTGTTTTGCAATCTCTTGTTTCTAAATTTTCACTACCTTTGTCTTCTTCGGAAAAACAAAACCCATGTTCTTATTGTTTCATTAATAAAAGTCATAAGCTTCCTTTTTATACAAATTCTATTACCTCAAACCAACCTCTTCAATAAATCTATTCGGACGTCTGGTCCTCGCCTATCATCTCACTCGACAACTTTAAATACTACCTGGTGTTATCTGATCACTACACTAGGTACACGTGGTGATATCCGCTGAAGCAAAAATCACATGTTAAAGAGACAATTATCGCATTCAAGGCGCTGGTGGAAACACATTTTGCAGTGAAAAATCAGAAACTTCTACTTTGATAATGGTGGTGAGTTTGTGGCGTTGCGCTCCTTCCTTGGCAAACATGGAATTTCCCAGTACACGTCACCTCCACATACAGCAGAACACAATGGGATTGCGGAGCGAAAACATCGACACATAGTTGAGACAAGACTTACTCTCCTTCATCAGTCCTCTTTTCCGACAACGTACTGGACTTATGCGTTTGTTGCTGCCGTCTACCTAATTAATCGCTAACCTTCTCCAGTTATGAATGATGTCTCACCATACTAGAAGCTCTTTGCCAAATCACCAAACTACTTGAAGCTCTGCGTCTTCTGTTGCTTGTGTTTTCCATGGCTTAGGCCATATACAAAACATAAACTGAAGGATCGCTCCTTGCTGTGTAAATTTATGGGTTATTCACTCACACAAAGTGCCTACATGTGCCTTCATCTTCCCACTGGCCGTCTCTACACATCGCGCCATGTTCAGTCTGTTGAGACCCAATTTCCCTATGCTTCACCTCCTACAAAATACAGAGACTGAACCAACCGCTTCTTCAACCTTCTCACCACCAACCTTTGTACCTGTAGATCCGGCCACACTCTTACAACACTCATCACTGCCTCCCCCGAGCGGAAATCCTCACCTGCAACAGTGCTCGCCTTCGTCCTCTTCAAACTCTGTTTCGGCAGAGCAGAACGATGAGGCTACAGCAGCGTATAATTCACCGGACACATCATCAAGTACTTCTCAGTCGTCTACAACAGATAATTCTTCAAACCCAACCTCTGTAACTTCACCAGGTCCCTCTCTCAATCCTAATCCGAGTCCATCACCAACAAACCATCAAAACCCAGAAATTCCTCAACCTCCTTCACCTCAAACCATTACCAATATTCACGCGATGCAGACTCGAGCTAAAAACTGTATCATTAAACCCACTAAAAAGCTCACCCTCCTAACAAAAACATCTCCTCTAAAACCCATAATTTCGATCACTGTAACTCAAGCTATGCAGGATGAAAATTAGAGATGTTCAATGAGTGTGGAGTATAATGCTCAACTTGCAAATCATACCTTAGAACTTGTTCCACCAGAACCACATCAACATGTTATTCATACACAATGGATTCATACCATCAATTTTTTCCTAATGGTTATGTAGACAGGTACAAATCAAGGTGGATTGCGAGTGGATACACACAAGAGTATGGTATTGATTATGCTGAGACCTTCAGCCATGTTGTCAAATCTTTAACCATACGACTTGTTCTTCATCTTGTTGTTACACAGTCATGGCCGATCAAACAGCTAGACGTAAACAACACCTTCCCTCAAGGCACACTCTCTGATGAAGTCTATGTCAGTAAACTGTCAGGCTTTGTCGATAAAGACTATCCTCATCATGTATTCCGGCTACGGAAAGCGCTATACGGCCTCAAGCAAGCACCTCGTGCTTTGTACCAAGAATTAAAAACATTTCTTCTGCAAATAAGATGCTCAAACTCGACGGCTGATACATCAGTGTTCATATAAGGTAGCAATATCATCTACATTCTCGTCTATGTAGACGATATCATCGTCACTGGCAGCAACTCCAAGCTTGTCTCCGCATGCATTCATGTACTCTCCAATCGCTTCTCCTTAAAGCAACCTGCTGACTTGAATTACTTCTTGGGAATTGAAGTCACCCAAACATTCGGTGGTCTCCAACTGATGCAATGAAGATACATTGCTAAGATCATTATGAAAGAAACCCATCATGTCTCTATGCCTCTTGCTACATCGCCTAAGCTTACACTCACCATCGGTACTGCTCTTCCCTGTCCACGCGACTTTCGAATGGTCATTGGTAGCCTCCAATATTTGGCATTTACTTGACCAGACATTGCATATAGTGTCAACTGTCTCTCACAATTTATGCATAGGCCCACAGATGAGCATTGGAAAGCAGCTAAACGGATACTTCGATATCTATTAGGTACACTCTCTCATGGAATGTACATTCGAAACACCTCACCATCAAATCTTCTTGCCTACTCCGATGTGGACTGGGCTGGAGACACAGACGATGATACAATGTTGGAAGCTGGGTCGATGGGTTGGATGGTCGATGGCTTGATCTTATCGATAGAGGTTAAGATCGAATGGAAGGATGGTGAGAATGGCCGACTTGCTGTCCCTTTCTGTCCAGACTGACCTGAAAACAAAAGAGAAACAATCAGTTTACGAAGTGAAAATAATAACAGAAACTAAAAGATATGAAGGATGGAATTGTTTGATGGAGAGAAGATTGATGATGGATGATGGATGATGGTTGCTGAATGAAGATGATGGATAGTTGATTGACTCTCTCAATCCGTGGGTGATGATTGAATCTCTCAAGTCTCAAGGCTTCTGAATCTCTCAAGTCTCAAGGCTTCTGAATCTCTCAAGAAACCAATGAACCATGATTTCTATAGTCTCCTAATGTTTCTCAAACTTAGAAACTAAAGAATAACTCAAAGAACTCTCTTTGGCTGAAAATACTTAAGTATGCTTTTTATTGATTGAAAGGTGAATCTAAAATGTACAAATGTGTCTGCTTTATAGGGAACGACCTGGATACAAGAACAAACAGTCATATGAAGCCAAAGGAAACAAAAATCAACAAAAGGCTTAAATGGTGCTGATCATGATCGAAATGTAGTCGTTGGAGAGATATCTTTGGGATTTTGTCTTGGTTTGAGTTTCTTTGAATCTGGACGGTTTAAGGGGATATGAGAGCTTCTATGGAACCTTTTTTATTGTCTTTAATGTGCTGATCTTGTTGGTAGAAGGATGGAGAAAGAGCTGTTGTAGTTTAATGCAAGAATCTCCAAATATGGTAACTTCGAGTTAATGAGGATCATCTTGATCCTATGGTTTCTGGTGCATGGAAAGGACTTATCTTAATCTTCTGGATGGTTGTATGAACTCCCAAAGTGTATAGATTGATCTTCTGGTCACCAATGTTTGGTTTGAAGTTGATTGGACCGGTTAGCTCCCAATTGAGACAAGTGTATAACTGGTTTGGCCGGTTTTGGAGATTGGATCATAACTTTATAATTGTGTGACTATTTCTCATGATATTGGGCTTTCTGGAAATATGAGAGATCCATATTGAATCCTATGATCGGTTTTGGTTCAGGAAGCTTCTTCATTGGGTTTAAATCCTCTTCTAAAGTCGGGTACTCGCATATGAACGGGCTGGGAAACCTCAGATTTGTAAAATTCATAACTCCATGGTCGGTGAATATTTTGGCCTGATTCCAATTGGGTTGGACTCCTTATGGAATTTATAATACATTAAAATTAGCCTCGGGATTAAAATCCTTCTAGTTTGTAGGATACGGAATTTTTAGTGCACATATATACCGGTTGGCGTGTTGGTTGGTTGAGTAGGGTGTTGGACTGGCCTCTGGTTCAGCTGCTGGTTTGATGACCACATCATACCCTCCCCCTTGACAAAGTTTCAACCTCGTAACTGGATAACCTGCACCAAGATAGAGCAATTCAGGTTTCGTCCTCCTTTGGGATTCTAGGGTCTTACCTTAATAAAATCTTGGTTTGGTGATGCATGGTGCATCTGGTGGTTCTTCTTTGAAGAGATAGGAAACGATCACGCTTCTTCCCTGAAAATTTTCATTGCATCTCTCATGGAGTGGACGGTCCTTCACTCTGTTGGTAGCCTTGTTTCTGACCACCTTTGCATTGTTCCCAACATTCTGGACAAAAACCAAGTGAATTATATATGATCCTGGAGTCTTATTAACATAATGTGGTATGAGGAATTTACCTCGGGTGCATCAGCATGCTGAAGAATGATATTCTTCTTTGGACATATTTGGTTTGAAGAATGATAGCCATCTTCTTGTCATATTCCTTGATCAAATCTTTTTGGAAAAGAAAAGTGCATGATATTTGATATATCATGTGATAAGAGAGTTTTTAAATCATATATTATTACTTTTCTTAAGCAAAACTTGAATGGTACTAGTTCAACACTTCATTGGCCTTGTTTCTGGCCAGTATCTATGAACTTCATGGATGGTGCTTCTACTCGCATTCTTTCATCATAGTTTAGATGTCCTCTTTCTTGTCTTATCCCTGGATCAAAACATCTTGGCAAAAGCAAGTGTAATATTCCAATGGAAATAATCTTATAAATCAATAAAACTTAAGAAAATTAACCTTTGTGTTAGTTGTGGCAGAAATGACTTCATGTTCTTGGTTTGTCTTGTATCCACTCATTGGACCTAGAATAATCTTGGGCCCCTTCTCCTGTTCTGGTGGAGTGTGGTTGTGTGTATCTGAACAGTAGAACATGGGTGCTACTAGGGGATGTCCGTCACCCATGTCTTGAACATTCTTCTGGTCCATTACAAGGGTGGCGCCTGGGGCTTACTCTAACTTGGGTTCAGGCTCCTTAGTTCCTTCTAGAACACTCTTTGACAAAGACAAGTGCATTATACAAGAATTGGAAACCAACAAATCAGCTTGAATAAAACTATCACATATTGTAGATGTTTTGGTTTTCTTTTCTATTGATGTTTCTATCAATGCTTTCTTAGTTGGACAGGCTACAGAAAATTGTCCTCACCTATGACATCTATAACATGTCTGGTCTTTTAATTTCTTAGAGTTAGAATACTTACCTTGGCTTGTTGTTTCATCTTCATTTGGGTTTGAAGTCTCTTTGGCCTTTGCTAGAACAATTGTTTGTTCTGGTCTTTCTTGAACCTTTTCTTTTTGGGCCAACCTCATAGCTAAATTGTGGTGTGTAAGGACATTTGATGTCACCATCTTCGGCTTAAGGTCGTGATCACTCATATGCTTAGAAGCAGATTCTGGTTTTGTTGTAGACATCAATCTCTTTGGTGTTGCTTGACAATGGGACTTTGATGTGGTTATCATGCCTTGATATTTCCCTGAAAATCTCTGTACCTCCTTACCTTAAGGTCATCCCAATCCTATACTGGTTTGTTGTAGAAGCTCGGAGTATTTTCCCTCAGCCACAATTCATAAGCCTTATCTGTAAATGCTGAGACAACTTGTACTAACATCTTTTCCTTTGGGATATTGTTGGACTGCAACCACTCCTCCATATTTTCCTCCCAATGCAAGTACATTTCAGGGTCCTTGCTAGTTCCTGAAAAGACTAAGGACCTGTATTTGGGATTACTTCTCTTCAAGATTAGATTCCTTGAGGCAGTTGGTGCTGAATGAGTGGACACTCGGTATGTGATGAATCCATAGATGCTGGACTTCTTTTCATGCTTGGAATGGTTATAACCCTCATATGAAGCTTCTTCACGTACATCCTCTTGCATACTGATTTCTGAATCAGTGTCACTGCTCCATGATTTGTTTCCTCGGCCAAGTTCTTCCTTGCACAACCTTGTGTTGTTTTGGTAGTGGTCTGGTGGCTTAGGTTCAGGAAATGCTTCACCAGGGTCGTCTCCATACTCTGAACTGGAGTAATCATCATCAGAACATGAACCATGACAGCCATCTTCCTCACTGCACCATGCTGGGTCGGTTTCACTCATGTAAGAGTCTTGGCTTGAATCATAAGAGTCTTCTTCTTCTGAGTAATCTTCAATGGCATCTCCTATCTCTTTTCTTAATGTTTACCTTTCACAAACAGAGAAAATAGGAATAAATGTATGCCTTAACAATCAGAAGGAAAGAAGAATGAAGGAAAAATGGAAACTTGGTTTTTCTTTGTTTTTTTTATTGAAATTTCTGAAACAAATGGAAAATTAACTCTTTTTTTTAATTTATATCAAATATAGCACAAAATATGTAAAGGAAAAAAAATATTTTTTATTTTTGTTTTTTGAATTTAAATAGACAAAAATTATTTTTAATGCAAATATACCGAAAAAAGGAAATTATGCAATGACCTAATCAAATATTGCAAGGGGAGCAGGAAGGAATGAATGCAAACAACTACACTTACATTTTCAAAGAATTTCGTGGATCAAACTACTGAACTTCTTTTTCTTTAGTTTTTTTTATCATGAACACAATGGCAGAAATAAAAAACTTGAAACAAATGCAATTTTATGGGTATTGGGGTTTATAAAATGCAAACTAAGCAAGAATGAAAACTTAAAATGCTAGAAAGGATTGATAAAACCTGGGTCAGGAGATTTGAAAGCTCTGATACCAAATGATACAAGCCCGGAAGCTCGTTCGATGGGTTGGATGGTCGATGGCTCGATCTTATCGATAGAGGTTAAGATCGGATGGAAGGATGGTGAGAATGGCCGATTTGCTGTCCATTTTTGTCCAGAATAACCTGAAAATAAACGAGAAACAATCAGTTTATGAAGTGAAAATAATAACAGAAACTAAAAGATATGAAGGATGGAATGGTTTGATGGATAAAAGATTGATAATGGATGATGGTTGATGGATAGAGTTGTCAAAGTGGGAACTGTACCGCGGGCCTGGCCCGTTAAGGCTTGGGGCGGGGCTGGATTGGGCCGAGGGGGTGGGTTACCGCAAATTAGTGGGCCTAACGGGACGGGTCTATTCGGGACTGGGCTAAATAGGGGATGGCCCAAAAAAGATCAATGATGGATGAAGATGTTGGATAGTTGATTGACTCTCTCAATCTGTGGGTGATGATTGACTCTCTCAATCTGTGTCTCAAGGCTTCTGAATCTCTCAAGGAACCTATGAACCACGATCTCTATAGTCTCCTAATCTTTCTCACACTTAGAAACTAAAGAATAACTCAAAGAACTCTCTTTGGCTGAAAATACTTAAGTATGATTTTTAATGATTGAAAGGTGAATCTAAAATGTACAAATGGGTCTGCTTATATAGGGCACGACCAGGATACAAGACCAAACGTTCATATGAAGCTAAAGGAAACAAAAAAACAAAAGGCTTAAATGGTGCTGATCATGATCGAAATGTAGCCGTTGGAGAGATATCTTTGGAATTTTGTCTTGGCTTGAGTTTCTTTGAATCTGTACGTTTTAAGGGGATAGGAGAGATTCTTTGGAACCTTATTTATTGCCTGTAATGTGCTGATCTCGTGGGTAGAAGTAGAGATGGCAACTTCGTACCTGGACCGCGGGCCTCGTGGGCATGGACTGTGCGGGAATGGGCCGAAAGCGGGATGGGCCACAGGTTGCCTTGCGGGCCTTCAGAATCCCAAAACCCTAGCCTTCACTTCATTTCTTAATTTCAACTGCAACAAGACGAGAGAGAGTGAGAGAAAAGGAAGGCGACTCGACGACCTCTCTTCACACATGCGTTTTGAAGCTCTGGTCGTCGGGGCTCGATCGTCTTCTTGAGCCAACAGAACGTTTCTGGCTTCTCTTTCCACCGAAGAAGACGATCCAGTTCCGGCGATCGAATCTTCACCGACGGCGGTTCGGGTCTCTACTTCTCTCCATGCATGTCAAATTTGTGACTCAGAGGTAATTCACGTTGTTGTTTTTTTAATATTATGAACTTTGTTTGTGTTTAACTAACATCAGTGACACTTTTCAGGTGGTTTCTCTTCAGTCAACCATCGGATCTTTGATTCACTATAGATCCACCACCAGAGCTCTTAGATCCACCACCGGAGCTCTTAAATCCACCACCGGATCTTCTCCTCCACTGCATACATGGTCGATTTCTTTTCCTCTTCGAGTATATCTTCTGTCTTTTTGTTATTAACATGTAACTTTCTTTATGTGTATGTGTTTGATAAAACGTGTCTTTGCTTGCAGGTAAAAACAGTGAAAATCGACATGCATGTAACCCGAGGTAACAATCTCAGTCTCTTTTCTTAGCTTATTAGTTTTGTCTAGGTGTGTGACATGTGTCTGATGTTTTGTTATGTCTCGGTGAAAATCTTTCCTTGTTAGTTAGACGTTTATTTGGCTTGTATTAGTTCTGTCTCGGTGTGACTGATACATCTTTTGTTTTTTTGTCTTATGTATATGGATCTATACTGTCTCGAGTTGATGGTGAACAATGAAGAAGGAAACGACTAGTAATGACAGCTAAGTTCCCGACTTGACTTGACTTGATTCTATATATAGAATTATGTTTGTTTGATGTTTGATGTTCGTTTGATATTTGGTGACTTGATGTATAGCTAAGTTTGTGTTTGCGTTTGACTTGTCTTAAATTCTCGGGTCTAACATTCTAAACTCATTATTTCAGGTGATTTATTTATAGCAACCTGTGTTCTGTCTACTTTTCCTTGAGCTTATTTTGTTCAATCCATAGCTGCTTTAAAGACCTCAGGTTAATAAGCTTTTAATATGGTGACTCTTATATGACTAGTTCAGCGAGTTGAGGTCTCCTAGCGTATGAAAAATCATCCTAAGGAATGAAGGATGCTAGTTCATGAGCTAGGAGCCTTAACTCACTGTGAAGTTGATACAAGTATTGTTTGAACTTGTTGTCTTTCTTAGGAACCCGCAATCTTGCTTAAATTATATCATAATTTTGTCTGAACATATTTTTTTAACTCAATGTCTTGATTAGGAACTCATTTGAACTTGATGACTTGTTTGACTTAGCTTAAAAAACTTGTTGTTCTGCAATGTTGCTTTGCCCTCAAGCAATTTTTTTTTAAAAAGTTAGAAATATAAAGTTTAGCAAATATTAATTAAAATAATTAACAAATTAAAAAGCTCAACCACTTAGCTTAGGTCAAAGATATCGACTTGAACTGGGAAAAAAACTAACCAAAGAAATTTGAGAGACGATGGGATCAAGAGGCGACTCAAGCGAAGTAGCTGCAGAGACCATGGATACTAACTGGTCGCCGCTTCATACTTGTGACTTGGAGACTCACAATGTATTAGCTAGACTTGATGCAGCTGATGATGTCACTGATGAGTTAACTGATGGAGGTTATGATGGAAAGAAGCTGGGAAGCAAAAGAAGACTCATCAGTGTAGAGGATGATTCCGATGTTCAAATCACTCAACCAACCCAAACAAGGAACCCACGAAGATAAACCAGTTTTGGAACAGCCCTAAGGAAACCTATGTTCCAATCCACTATAGATGGTGGTATTGGATCGTCCTCACAGGCATGTAGTTAGAAGAAGTCGGTTCCATCAAAATCTGTGATTCATGGAGGGAGAAGAAAGCCAATGTCTACTCATTCTCAAAAAAACAAGGCTGCGTCTAGCCATGCGCAAAAGAAGAATAAGATCCAAGAGGAGATACCAGATTTTGATGATGAATTGGAAGAAGATGAGTTGGATGAGGATGAACTCGGTTCACATGATAGGGAGAATAGGCAAAGATCATATGTGTGGGTTGATTTCAAGGTGGTTTCTAAACCCAATGGAGAGATGAAAGTTGTATGCAATCATTGCAGGAATGAGTATGCATGGCATTCTCATTCGCATGGAACCACTGGGTTTAGAAGGCATCGTCAGAGATGTAGAATGTATCCAAGGAATACTGGAAAGCAGCAAGAGCTCAATTTTGAGGGATAATTACAAACTCGGAAGAATAATTTTCTTAGCTGCATCTTGGACAATTGAGAAAAGGATATTAATAGAAAAACAGGTCTTTTCAAGAAACAATAAAAACGTGCTTGGCTAGGATTTGCAACAAATCAAACGTGACATATCTAGAAAACAACTGAAGTGTCCGGTTTAGAGTATGCAGTTATTAACACAAGCATCCAATATTTAGTTAGAAATTTGCTAATCCTTTTAGAGAATGAACAACTAATAATTGAGTGACCAGCAAAAAAAAGAAGTCAAACTCTATGTGAGGGTTGACTGAGCGTGTTGGGGTCGAATACTGGGAGAGGCTTCCCAAGAAATTTCTTATAGTCCGGTCATTTTCATCACCCCTTGCTTCTGTAACATTAGGTTTATGACATGTGCTACGCAGAGTGTTTCAAGTGGTAAAGTGAATGCATTGTCCTTCAATGGTTGACTGTTTAACAAGATTAGAAACGGGATCAATCGAGCACATCCTGCTTCAGCTTTGCAAACAATGAGTTCATGGCTCCCAAAACCTTTTCCTAGAATGATCTAATCTTTGACAGAAGCCTTTGCGTCAGCCACGCTTCCATCAATTCTATCAACCTCTATTTTTTATCTTATCAAGCTAAATAGATGCAATGTAAGGCGCATCCACAGATGAAGGAGGGTTAGATGATGGGATTTTCTTTGTTTTCTTCTCTCTCGCACGAGCTTTAGCTTTCACATGCATACGTTCCACATCTATCTTAGTTTCACCGCCCATAAATATATCTTCTCTGTTCTTTATGCTACCGATAAGCATCACGGATGTCAATCTACCCCACGGAAATAAGAATAACTCATATTGATCATCTATAGCCTCTGCATGTTCTTTAAAATCTTCATTTTTAGTCTAGTGGAAAGAGAACATATGCGACAAGTTCTAGACATGCAAATTTTATCCGAACATCTTTGTCCTTAACCATCTTCCAATTCAACATCTTCTCTTCACCGGAGAACTTTACAACTTTAAATGTACCAAACAGGAAAGGCCAATAAGGTTTATCTGTTACGGTTTTCTTCATCTTTGATTTTTTTACCACAAGTGCGTCCAATTACAATCGCAAATTCCCAGAATGAAAATCTATTCGGTTTACCAAAAAAGTTAACCAAGCTTTGTATTTTTGTTCACTTTAAGTTATCTTAAAAATAAGTGTTTTGCAAATCTTCCTGAAAACGCTAGTTTATCAGCAATTTCCACAATCTTGCCAAACAAAAAGTCCGGAATAATATGAACTTCATCATCTTAGAGCGTGTTGAGGATGACGTTGATAGCCCTAGATGATTGGTACAACAACACTCTAATGCCAACATGTTCTACACCCAGCAGAGAGAACATCATATCGGGATTCGAAGGGAAACTGTTTGGTTGGGACGACTCATGCAAGTCAACTAGGCGAGTGAACACCATATTCTTCGATATTTTCAGTTTGTTTAGGATATCTTGTATAAATGGAAGAGGAACGTCCAAAGCTATAGGATGAAAAGGAGAAACTTTTTCTGCAGTTTAGGTACAGAGACACATGCCCTGACTCCTTTATATAAAGTATTTAGTTATTGAAACATGTTAATATTTGTAGGATATTTGGTAGAGTGCCCCTGGTTAAATCCTTCTCTGTAGAATTCGAAGCTCACATTTTGTGTATTTTTTTTCCTGTTTGACACGCTACATATACTTTTATTGTTAACATACCTTTTTCATTTGTTTATTTCTCCTCTCGTAGTTCCTGCTATTATATTTTCATTTTTTATTTAATTTTTTCTGAAGCACATTCTAAGTCTACTGTTTTAACGGCAAATATTTGTGGTTGTTAGTAAACAAATAGAATAAATTAATATTTAAATCGTAAATAATGCATTAGTTTTTGTTTAATATAGTAAACATTAGTTCTTTATAATATAAAGACCAAAACATGTTACTATTGATATTAACATATTATCACATATATATATATATTAAAATAAATTTAAAGTCTTATATATTTCAATTTAATTTTAACTAAAGCATATAAAACTGTAAAGTTTTCTAATAGTTTTATTAAAAAATCATGCGAAGAAAAATATATATTTCTTATTATTTTCCATAGCTTATAATAAATTATGTTTTCTGATTAGCAGTTTATAACATATTATATATATATTTAATAGTTTTGTAACTTATTATTTCCTAATTATTAAATATATTTAATACGTGCCCCTCTCAAATAGTTTTGCCTGGCTCCGCTGCTAAGAATATGCATCGAAATGCTGATTGAACAGTTAACAACAAAGTTTGAGAATGTAATACTCTGACCGTTTACCGCTAATTTGCCTCTCACGTCTGCTTTCTTGATTCATTGGTCCTATTCTTTGCAATAGTCGGTGCGTTAATTTTTCAAATGCTCAAAATTTTTGTTTACTGTCCACGCAATCACCACATGAATTTTAGCCATGCTTTGGTCTCACTCACACGATATCGGAAATCACTTTTCGATAAGTCACCAATCTTTTTTCTATTCTAGCACAAACATACTTAACTCTAGAGTTTCTAAACGTCATGTAGATAACTTTTATTTATAAGAATTAAGTTAGCATAAACTAAAAGGTCGGCCGTTTTTTGGGTCAAGATTATATGGTTACTGAAACTTAACCATCTGAAAAATAAGAAAATTTAAAAACTATTTTTTTGGTATCATTGAATCTCTAGGGTTTGTGATTTAGGCTAATTACACAGCTAAAACTATATCCAAACAATATATTTTTATTCTGAAACACTGATACTCGAATATGTTCACTCTCATTGGGGGAGCTAGAAATATTTGTTACTGGGGTTACAGTATATATATTTGATATGAAAAATTTGATAATATATGATACTATAACAAAAAAAATTCTATTAAATCAGTGGGACTATATGAAAACATAAACATAAATTAGAGGGTCAAATGCCAAAATTTGACATACTAAAGTAATTACAGAAAAATATACACTAAAAAGAAAATTTCCAAAAATTTATAGAGGTCATGTGACCCCACAAGTCATTCAACATAGATCCTTTATCAATACAAAATGAAGAAAACAAGAGAAGCAATGGAAATATAATGAAAACTCTGAAACTTTGGTGGTTTTTAATTGGAGACTTGTTTTCTTGGCTTTTCCTCAATATTTCGTAAAAGGTGACTAAGACAAACTTATGATAGTTTGTAAAAAAATGTGAAGATTTGGAAATTTTCAAAAAATCTCAATCCCCACATTTCAAAAATAAAATAAAAATAAATTAAATCAATATTCTCTTCCACTAACACTCCCAAGTGAGTTGAAACATTAAAATAATTAAAGAATTAACAACCAGTTATCTCCCCTACATATTATACACATTATAGCTTTGACAAGCGTCACAGGCATCCAACCACGTAGCTACATAAACACTTGATCGCTATTACTAAGAAATCATAGTAAAAAATAAAAACAAAAAATGAATTCTCATCACAATCTCCCTCTCCTCTCAAGTGGCGAACAAACCCATGCCCGTCAGACAATGCAAGAATCGGCAGTGGTCACCCAACAAAACACTAATAACATGTTAGAAGCCACAAACTTCGCCGCTTCTGGTACGGATGCCCCCACACTTGGAAACATTAACCTCTAATATATATCTATTAATATCTAAATATGCTGGATAATCACACAACCCTAATGGAGATATGTTTGAAGAATAACAACCTTCAAATCCACTATACCGAGGGAATGAAAGAGTACTTCTACTTCAACAACATTAAAAAAGGACTTGACCATAACACAAATACCAAACAACATGTACGAAACTCGAACACACCACTAGTGGTGTAGTAAAATTGATGACATGACTTACATAAATGTGATATGATAATTACATTTAATGTTAATTTTTGTTTTTGGTAAACTATTTAAAGTTGGTAAAACTCATATATCATTAAAAAATAATCATATCCAAATATGGTTTAAATCATTTAAAATATTTTACAAATTTTAAAATATTATTTAATTTGATTTTTTAAATCATTTAATTTTTATTACTAAACAAGAATTTTGAAATTGTATACAATCTTTTTAAAAATATAAATTTTAGTCGTAATATCATTTTTTCTTTTGATATCAACAAGTTTTAGAAATTTTATTTAGTTCTTTTTGATAATTATTAAAATTTTATATTTTTTATAAAAAATATATACAACTTAATTTAATATATCTTAACCAAAAGATAAAGAAATGAAATTTTATCTGATTTTATAATTTTGAATAGAGAAATATTCTAAGATAGATTTACAAAAGTTTTTGTCCCCAAAAATAATATTCAAGGAGAAAAATGATGAGAATAAATTTTATTAAAGGGTGTAAATATACATTTATACCTCTTGGGTTAACTAATCTAGACTTAGGGTTTAGATTTATGGGGTGAGGTTTTAGAGGTGAGGTTTAAAATTAAAAAAAATAAAAATATATTAAAACTTTTAAAATAAAAAAGTTTATTTGTTTATTTTTTAAGGTCTATTTTTGTGAAAAACTTCAAAATGGCCTATTTGGGAGATTTCCTTTTTAAATATATATATATAGTGTTTAGAATAACTCAAATTTTATTTTTATTTTATGTTTAACTAAATCGATATTTATATTAGGATATTGGTAGAAAATAATGAAATATAAAATATTGATAAATTTTATTTTTAAATCTATTTTAAATTTTAAAAATTGTACTGCTGATCATAATGAAGGAAAATACCTAGTAAACATTAGGTACTGCACATTCCATTTCCACCTGCCGTCGTTGTACATAACATTTCTAGCAATCAAATATCTTGATTTAACAATATATTAGGTATTGATATGTGCTTTTAAAGTGCATAGTATATTACGTTATTGAAACCCATAAATAGAAAATAATATAATTATATATGTATAAAAAGTATACTAAAATAAAAATATTAAAAAATGATTTTCTTAAGAAAATTTGAAAGAAATTATTTTGGTTTTATGTATACTGGTCAATTAGTCAGATTTTGTAGATACGTTTGTTTATTAAATCTTGAAAGCATTTATTTTGGTTTGATGTGTACTCTCCAATTAATCTACAAGCGATTAAATACTAAAATATTAGATCCTAACAAAAATATTTCACTTGTGAAAGCACCGTAATCTACTGGCTAAGGTTTAGAGGTTTATACATCTAGGTCTGGAGTTCGAATCCCAGATAATACAATTTCTTACAGATTATAGCATGAGAGGCTTATCGGAGATTTCAGAGTACTGCAAACAGAGATGTTCGTTGTGGTCGTTTGTTGAGTAGAGCATGTCTATCGAGGATGTCGTACATGTAGAACCGTTCGTCGATCCAAGTGTTTCAGGGGTAGCTTCATCGTGGAACATTATCGGAGGAGTTATTCATCTATATCAGACATGTTGTAGATAGTTGATCATCGTATGTGATATAACTAGAAATTATATGATGATGTAATTGTTACCCAACATTATTAGAAAAAAACAAAACTATTTCACTTGCCAAATAATCTTATAAGTACCATCCTATACAAGCTGATTTTGTAGATATGTTTGTATATTAAATCTTAAAAACATTTATTTTGATTTGATGTGTACTGTCCATTAGTCTTACAAACAATTAAATACTCAAATATTAGATCCTAACAAAAATATTTCCACTGGTCAATTAGTCTTATAAATATCATCCTATTCAAGCTAAGGTATTGAATGGGAGGCAGTCCAAAAGTGGAGGAAACACCAAAGTGTAATGCACACTTTCTATTTCTCCATTCACCATTATATTTCATTTACCAACAGATCCATCTAATCAGTGCTGATGAACCGCATGTGTTAAGATGTGTGAACAAAATATACAGAACCACCAACTACAGTGATTACTCATCAACATTGGAGTGTTTTTAGTGGTTCTTATGTCTTAAGTATTTTTTTTAAATAATATATGATTTATGTTAAAAATATGTTGGTTATATAAAATCTACAAAAGTATGATTTTATCTAGGATAAAATAGTTTCTTTATTTTATATATCAATAATGTTTTTATTTCTTCCTCATGTATGATAAAATTATATTTATGTGACATGTAAAACCATTTAAATTTAGTTAATGTTTCAAAAATTATTTTATTTAAGTACAGCATTTGATTTGTATAATTTACACCATATTTTCTATATATAATGTATTTTTATTTGACATCATACTTTATTTTAAATAATGTGTTATGCTTTTGTTCAAATTTTTTTGAATATTAAAATTATTTAGTTAATTAATTTGAAACAAAAAAATATTACCAAAAATATAATTAAAATTTTAAATCATCTAAATAGGAAATTATTTTTAAACTTTAAAATAACTATATATCAATTTAAATTTAATTTATTATATTTTAAAATAAAATTTATTTATTATATTGTAAATTAAATTTCTCAAAATAATTATATTTTTTTAAAAATTAGTAATATAAATAATTTTAAATTTGTACAGTATTTTGAACCGTCTTTTATCCGCTTTCACCATTCAAACAAATATTTTAGAACGCTAGATCCGTTAGATCCTCACTTATACCGCTAGATCCGGTAGATCCACTTTTGATTCGCTAAATTCACTAAATCCGTCAGAACCACAACGCTTGATCCATCTTTCCATTCCAAGCCTAAATTTAAACACCAACACACATCCCCCGAAGCAGAAAAAAAACATCGATGGCCTTGACATATTAAATGTACATTTCACAATTTTAGATCTATATCACTAAGTTGGTGGGGAGGAAGCTAAAAAGCAACGTGTGGGAAGAATAACCAAAAGTCAAAAGTGCTCTTACATATACGACAGTAAATTTTTTATAAATTAATAATATTAAAACTTTCAGAATTTACTAATTTATAAAAAAAAATATCATCTCTAGATTTATACTTTAAAAACATAGTTTTCGTGGAGAAAAATAATATGAATATTTCTTCGTATAGTTAAAGTTCATAGATTTGAACTTTAACTATTTCATTAAAGTATTGATATAATTTGCATGATGAATGTATATTATATAATATAACAATTTTATATATAATTCGATAGAATAAAAAATGAAATTCACTTTGAAAAAAGATACACAACACTTTTTGTGTATATTATATAAATTTTTTATATATGATAATTATTAATTTATAATTTTAACGAGACTACATATTCGTCTAAATGTTTTTAAATATTATTATTTTATTATTTTTCATATAATTGTTTATTTTACACCGATCAAACTTGGGACCATATAAATTTATTGATTTAGACTCTTTTTGTTTTTTTTTTTAAAAAGAAGTTTTAGACTTCTTCCTTTTTCTTGTCTCATTATACTTGATGTTTTAAAAAACTATGCATATGGTGCAAGAAACTTATACGATTTAAAGTATGATTTAAATTATGATTTAAAATATACTTGAGGTTTTAAAAAATAAGATTTAAAATATGCAGGAAACTTTTTAAATATATGATTTAAAATATGCATGAAACTTGACATTTTTTAAAATAGGAAAAATCACATAAAAACCTTCAAAGTGGCACTCACTAACACTTCAAACCTTTAACTTTTTTTCTACTATCACTTTAAACCTTCAAATTGACAATTGTATCACAACAAACCTTCAACTTGGCTAATTTGTACATCAAGTAAAAAGTTGACCAGTACAACAGGTAAAAGTGATGATGTGTCAGTTTTTTTCAAAAATAATAATTGTTTAATTAATAAAATAAATAAAATTAAATAAAAAATCAGTAAATTAAAGAAAAATCAGATAACTTAAATAAAAAACTTTTAAAATAAATGAAAATCATAAAATTAAAAAAATATCAAAAAACAAAATATTAAATTAAAATACAGAAAATTAAAAAACTTATAAAATTAAAGAAAATATCGCAAAATTAAAAAATCATAATATTCTCTTTCAAATTACAAGATTATTTAAAAAAAACAAATTTATCATATTTGAAAATAACAATTTCAGACATATCACTGATGATAATGGTGGTTTCTCAGATAACATTAACAAAGGCGTTTTTAACATATCTCTAACGATAGTTTCCGACATTATCATTAAAATGATGGTAGATATGTCGATAACGATGTTTTCGATAACCATCATTTAAAACAGTAGATATGTCAAAGATGAAACTATCATTAGAGATATGTCAACGACGAAACTATCATTAGGAATATGTCAACAACGTCATTGATAATGATTATGTGAAGAACCACCATCGTCATCAATGATATGTTTGAAATTGTTATTTTCAAAGATGATATATTTTTTTTTCAAAATCTTGTAATTTAAAAGAGAATATTATGATATTTTTAATTTTATATTTGCAATTTTTCTTTAATTTTTGTTTAATTTTCTGTATTTGTTTTTCAATTTATTTCAAATTTTTATTTAATTTTTTTTAGTTATCTGATTTTTATTTAATTTTCTGATTTTTTATTTAATTTTTATTTATTTTATTAATTAAATAATTATTATTTTCAAAAAAACCCGACACATCATCACATTTACCTGTTGTACATGTCAAATTTTTACTTGATGTACAAGTTAGCTAAGTTGAAGGTTTATTGTGATAAAATTGTCACTTTGAAAGTTTAAAATGATAGTAGAAAAAGTTCAATGTTTAAAGTGTCAATGAGTACCAAATTTCAAAGTTTTTATGCGATTTTCCCTTTAAAAATATGATACTTGACAGGTTTTTTTTCTTCTCTCATTATACTTCACGTTTTTAAAATATGTAGGAAACTTTTTTTTTCTAGTCTCATAATACTCGACATTTTTAAAATATGTAAGAAACTTTTTTTTCTAGTCTCATTATACTCGACATTTTATTAACCGTTTTTATAGTTTCAATTTTAAAACTTATAGTTTCAATTTTAAAACTTATATTTCTGTACATAGTGTAGGAAAAGAACGAATTCGAGTTTCAATGTGGAATAGTGTGTTACAAGAGATGATGGTCAATTGATGATGAAGGATAGAAACGACTTTGTATCAATTGCCTTAATTTGTGTAAAATTATAGAGCTTCATCTAAAAGAAAATAAAGGGAATAGAATGTATTAATTTATAGAGCATTTAATTTAAAGAGTTTTTGCTCTAATTATTTATGATGTGTCATACACGTTATCACCTCTCTATCGCACTCATTTCGTCTCTTTATATTCACGTACTAGGTGGGTTGCCCGCACATGCCGGCATAATTTTTTTATAAAATTATTTATTAATATAAACATTACTAATTTTAAAACTATAAAGATAAATTATTATTTATATTTTCATTTGATTTTTAATGTAAATATTCTTATGTATACTATATTTAATATTAATAAATCAATTTTAGAATTCACTCAATTATATTAAATTAATAATTTTACTTGATTAATATTTAGTTATGTGTTTTCTATTTTTAATATTCTTTTAGTAAAAAAAATTTTTTGGATAACAACACAATATATATATATCAGAATTATCTTTTTATTTTAAATAATTTTTTAGATTTTGGATAATTCTTATTATTATTAATTTTAATCATTTATAATTATTTAGTTTTATTTCTAAATAATTTATATATTTTATTCATTAAGGACATAAACGATATTAACCGCTCTAACTTTTAACGTGAGAGCTCCGTTGCGAAAAATCACTTCGCAAATAATAGTATAGATCCTCATTCACATTCTCACACTTTCTATACGTAACGACCCGAATTACATAAAACCAATTTAATTTCTTTTCATAATGTTTTTAAACCAAACCGGGGTGATTGTTTTTGCTTTCTTTAACTATAATTTAGTTAAACCGAAACACAACCATTTATTTTGCCCTAAACGGTATAAATCGTGTACATACATATTATAAAGGGCAAATCTCTCAAATAACCATTTTTAAAGTTTTTATCACAAAAATAGTTTAAAAAAAAATTAAAATTGTTTTTTTATCTTGAAAACTTTTAATTTTTTATTTTTTTTTTAATTTCAAAGCTCACCTCCAAAACCCCACCCATAAATTCTAAACTCTAAATCTAGATTAGTTAACCCAAAGGGAATATATGTATATTACACATTTTAATAAAATTAATTTTGGTCATTTTTCTTTTTAAATGTTATTTTGGGGACACAAACTTTTTTAGGTCTATTTAGGTCATTATCTCTATTATATATATATATATATATGGACAAATTTCTCAAATAATCTGTTTTAAAGTTTTTATCACAAAATAATTTTCAAAAAAAAACCAAAATAAACTTTTTTTAAAAAAAATTAATATATATATATATATTTTTTAATTTTCACTTCTTCTTTCGCCTTGAGCATGTGCGGTAGCTATCGGAGGAAACGAGACGCAGCACCACCATTGTTCACCACCGGATCCATCGTAGTCATTGTCCATGAAGCCATTGTTGCTCTCGTTGGTGTTGCGTAGCGGAACCGAGACACGGAGGAGAGACGAGTGACGCTTGAGCTGCCGCATCTCATCATCACCAACATTGATCCGCCATGTCATCATGAGGTGCAAGTCATCGGAAAGCCATGCCCTCGACGGAGCCAACATCATCATTCGTGAATCCACGACATATGAATAAGTGGCCTTATTCATGTTACTTGTGATACAAGTAATAATTGTCAAATCCTTTATGTTAATTATTATTATTATTATTATTATTATTATTATTATTTTTTTTGATTAACCAGGTGTTGGGCTTACGCCCCACCATCTAGGCCCGGCGCCAGCCTGCGTCTGTACCTTGCGGCCCTGGACACGCCTCCCCAAACTCCGGCCTAGGGCATTCGAACCCCCCACCTCTCGGCGAAGGAATACCACTGGGCTATCGAAGCCTGGGTATGTTAATTATTTTTATTGCTATTTATATTATTTCCGATCTATTGTGGTGTTGGCGAGAAGTCGAGATCCATGGTAAAAACGTAGTTTTTTTTTTGTTGATTTCTCACCTTGTTTTCTGATCCCTTAATGTTCTCGGCTATTGGCAAGGTGAGGGCTATGCTGTTTAATCTCATGCTATTTTATTACTATTATTATGAAAAGTTTAGTCTATGTGAATCGAGCTTAATATGTGTCTTGTTTATTTATCATCATTTGCTATTTAAAACAGAAATAGGGAGTTAGAGGTTTCAACTATTGATTGTATTGTGCTAACGCCGCATTGTGGAGATTGTGGGGGGTAAAGAGACATATGTGTTAGCGGCGCATTGTATGGAGATTGCGGGCATACAGACGTCGATGCTAGCAGCGCATTATATGGGGATTGCGGGGGTACAAAGACATTTGTACTAGCGGTGCATAGGAGATTGCATGGTACTAGGATGGACTCTTGTACTACAAGCGCATAGAACTATATATATATATCTTTATGAGGAGAATGTGGGGCGCAGAGGTTAGCCATGTACTATCAGCGCATTGGTTGTTTCGTGTGGTGCATTTGGCATTGTGTTTGTTCATGCTAGATTTAGGCCTACATAGTCGTAGTGCTATGTACTGAGTCATTGGTTTACGGTTTAGCATCTCATATCTCACTAAGTGACTCCCATGTTGCTCACCCATCTTTCCTCCCTTTGGAGGTGAGCATGTCGAGTAGTTGGATATGTGGATGGTTTGGTGTCTTGGGAATCATTGGCATTTTAATTCGGTTTTACTTTTTTTTATACGAATTTTCGATAGGGTTTATTTTGTTTACTATTTTTTTTTAAATATAGATTTTTATTCTAGTAAATTTTTCAATATATAATTTGGTTTTCAGAAATCAGTTTTATCTAATATTTTACCGTAAGTAACACGCTCTTCTCGAGAGAAGAGGGGACGGGTGTTACACTATATTTCACTCTCATCCTCATTTTCTTTCATCCTCATTTTCTTTCTCCCTCAACCTCATTCATATGCTCTCTTTCTCACTCACTCACTCCTTATAATTTCCCCTTCATCCTCTCTTACTGCTCACCATCACCCACATATCTTCTCTTCGAGCCATCATCACTCATTGACTTCCAAGCATCGACATTACCTCTCCTCTTGATTCAGCATAGCCCATTGCTCCACATCACTCCTCAAAACCACCCATAATTCCTCATCATCTCCCATAGCTCATCAGTTTGCCCACTCTTCTGTTCATCATGTTCTCGCTTGAATCTTGTCCAAAACACTCTTTTCCATTGCACTCGAAGCTGCCATTGAAATTTTACGAAAAATGAGAAATCCTTTGTTTTCCGTAAAATCTAACACAACGCCGAGTTGGTAACGGTTAACTTAAACACCGAATATTTTTCAACGAAACCAAATGATTTTCATTATTTTGTAGACCAATGACACAAAACCACAACTCTGAGTGAATTGATGGTTTTTTCCAAGAAAAGTTGTAAAATGCGTAACTCGTACACCAGTCCAAAACAGCCTAATCTACGAAACGACCCATTTACGAATTAACATGTAAAGAAGCCCAATATTAGTGACAATTAACTTACTTGGAGAGGAATAAGAAAAAAAAAATAATGGAAACTTCTGATATAGTCTCTTGTTTTGAAGTTTGTTTTTCGTATCATTGTATTTTGTTTCACACATATTTTTGATTACTTATCATTGACTTTACAAAAAATATGGACCCTGATCTAACAATCATATTATTTAATATGTGTTTCCTGAGATTTAGCGGGACCTGGATGTGTTAACTAATATTTTACATTGCATTTATATTTTGTTTTTTTACTCTTTTGCATTCAAAAACAAGGTAAAAACTTCTTTTCATCTCAGCTTAAGCCCTTTCTCTACTTGTTCTATAACGTTGGTCCTTGTGGATTCAGTCTCTGAAATACTACTACGATTTGATGTGCACTTGTAGTGTTATTTTACGGGTAAGACATAATTGTAAGAAGTTTTGGCATCGTTGTCGAAGACCAATATCATTACCTACAAATCTAGGACCAGATTTTTAGTATAAGATATTAACTTCTATTAATTTATATTTTATTTTTATATTAACTTTTTATATTAACTTTTTTTACAAGGATGACCATGGTTTACAATGACTGGCCACAAAAGGAGGATGTTACATTTTGAGATTACATTCAAGATGAGTCACATATGGAGCCACCAATTGATGAAAATGTACTCAGACCATAACACAGAATGAAGTTAGATGAGATATACAAAGAGTATCTAATGTTGAGAAGGAATGACCTACCAACAATGTTTCAGATGAACCTTATGTCACATCGGACAGATTTTGAAGAAAGAGAGCTCACATTTGATGAGATAATGGTTGCCCAAGCAGTCAAAGAGATAATGCATGGGTTTCACCATACCAAATATAAGGTGCATGCCACTCAATTTGTGAATTTCATGATTATGAGAATAATCACTTGCTTTGTGTTGGAGATGTTACATCTTATTTGGATTTTTTTTTGCTTAATGATTAATGTTACGATCAAATATGTAAGACTCAAAGATTAATTGATTTAAGAGAAACAAAATGGTAGGAATTATCATGAAATATGTTTTCATATGACTTATATTTGTGGTTTAAATGATCTTGCCTTTGACTTTTTGATATTTTAGGAATCTTGATAGTTTCTTGAAGTATCTGACATACAAGATGAGTTTGGTGTTAATAAAATCTTGAATGAGATCACTTTGATGCTGAGATTATTCATGAGAATGAGAATATTGTGTTCTATATGACAGATCGAGAAAATGTTGACTAATTTTTGAAAAAAAAATAACTCATTTAAATTTGTAGTTGATTTTATTTTGCAAATGCATTTGATTCTCATGAACATCTAACAATTAAGGGGTATTTCATGATATACTTCCTTGATGAGAATAATGTATATTTCATATGGAAAGTTGTGTGTTTCTTTCCACATTTTGTTTATTTTTCCTAAATGATCTGTGAGTTCCCATGTTTTCCAACTTTTTTTTATTCTTCAAGAGATGTTTTGTTTTAATAAAAGTGAAAGTCTAACTATGTCAGTTCAATACACGATTTAGTTTGACATTTTGATTTTTCTTAAAGTTTAATCATGACATAATTTTGACGTATATCTTTTATTTTCATCCATTATAGGCTAAGCATTTTTCATCATACTTTTGGGGGAAACGTGTCTTTTTTGATCTAATATTTCGTGTCGTGCATTTTTATACCCAAACAAATCATAAGTGCAAAACTATATCTGAACTAAAAGTTTATTTAATTTTTCGACCCAAACTTCAATCCGTAACATGAAAACCTACATTGACTAACCGTTATGTTAGATAAAACGACGTAGTTTTGTAATGGAGAAAATTTTAAAATGGTTAAATTTGCAGAGAATCGAACCTTGGTCCCACAGAAGTAATACAATCTTACTTACCACTGTGATACAAGACTTCTATTTTTTCCTATTAGATTTAAAACATCTATATTTTGCTTTTTCTATTTAAAGAAAAAACTTTATTTTTGTTGACATATTTAGTACAAATTATAATTGCATCAGTAATTTATATATTTTAATTTTTTACACTCTTACACATGTAATAAAACTAAAAATGATATTTCATAAATTATTCAATCTAATTAAAAAAAATTCTCAAATACTTATCTAATTTTAAATATTTAAAATTTAAAAATATACATATAATAGTGATTATATTTTTTTCTTAAAATTCAAAACTGAAATTTTTAAATAAACAATGTAGTGAATAAAAACTTAAGTTCTGATTTTTAATAAAAACAATATAATCACTATAATATATAGAATTTTCAAATTTTAAATATTTATAATTAGATAGCTATTTCAGAAATGTCATTTTGAAATTAGATTGAATAGTTTATGAAATAACATTTTAGTTTTATTACATGTGTAAGAGTGTAAATAATTAAAATATATAAATTATTGATGTAATTATAATTTATACTAAATAAAATTTGTAAACAAAAATAATT